>LR812534.1:31699429-31864429 GCA_903798195.1 Danio kyathit
AATCAGTTATTAGAGATGAGTTATTAAAACTATTATGTTTAAAAAATGTGTTAAAAAAATCATCTTTTCCTCAAACAGAACTTAAATATACGGAGGGGCTAATAATTCAGGAGGGCTAATAATTCTGACTTCAACTGTATATGTATATATATATATATGTGTGTGTGTGTGTGTGTGTGTGTGTGTGTGTGTGTGTGTGTGTGTGTGTGTGTGCGCGTGCGTGCGTGCGTGCGTGTGCGTGTGTGTGTGTGTGTGCATGCGTGTGTGTGTGTTATTGCTTTTATGTTGGCATTGGCATACATGTATTTGTATGAGCTGTCTTTAAAAAAATCAGTTCAGTGTCTGGGTCTTTTTACTTCGAAAGGGATGATAAAACGGTCCTCTTCTCAGTCCTGTACTTGATTGTGACAAGACACTTTTTCCTGTTCAACAGAAAAAGCAAACACTGGGGTTTTGTTATTATGGTGACTTGAGAAAGTCAACATACTGTTATACTACATAAACTTAATATTCTTCGTCTTCTGAGACAAATTTCTCAATACATCTCCTACTAGACCGTTCATACTACAACCACCAAACTAACTCCAAACCTCCAAACTATACTGAATTAAGCTGCTTTATCTTTTCCAACTGAACTGACTTGCGATTTTCCGAAAACTGACCTAGAAATTTCGGAAAAGTCCCATTGACTTAACATTGGACCAAACTTTGTGACCTCATAACTTTGCGCCAGACTGTCATACAGACTTAAGTTTGAGCTCATTTAACTCAGACTATCAATCTGCCAATCACTGATGACCTTTCAACTTACTAGCCACACCCTAGCAACCACTTACGGCACCTTAGCAACTGTCCCATAGACTTTCATTGTAAAAAAACTGCCATTGACTTTACATTGGACATACTAACAACACACCAATCCATACTAACAACATACTAATCCATACTAGAAACAAACTAATGGCATACTAATCATATTAGAAACGTACGACATACTAACATACTAATCATACTAGCAATGTGGATGCATACTACAATCATACTAGCAACATGCTAATTCATACCAATTTCATGCTAACAACTTGTTAATTTATGCTAGATACAAGCTAGTATAATGCTAATTCATACTAAAACATGCTAATTTATTTTAGCAACTGCCTAGCAACCACTCAGGACACCTTAGCAACTGCCTAGCAACACCTTAGCAACCACCTAGCAACCACTCAGAACACCTTAGCAACCACCTAGCAACATCTAAGTAACCATATAGAACACCCTAGGAACCGCCTAGCAATGCCTTAGAAACCGCCTAGAACACCCTAGCAACACCTTTGTAACCACTCAGAACACTCTAGCAACGCCTTAGCAATTACCTAGCAACCACTCAGAACACCCTAGCAACCGCCTAGAAGTGCCTTAGCAACCATTCAGAACACCTTAGAAACCACGTAGCAACACCTTAGCAACTGCCTAGTAACCACTCAGAACACTCTAACAACCGCCTAGCAACACCTTAGCAACCATTCAGAACACCTTAGCAACCACCTAGCAACACCTTAGCAACTGCCTAGTAACCACTCAGAACACTCTAACAACAGCCTAGCAACACCTTAGCAAGGGTCTAGCAACACCTTAGCAACCACTCAGAACACCATAGCAACCACCTAGCAACCGGTCAAAACACCCTAACAATCACCTAGCAACACCTTAGCAACTGCCTAGCAACCACTCAGAACACCCTAGCAACCATCTAGCAACACCTTAGCAAGCACCTAGAACACCATAGCAACCACCTAGCTATACCTTAGTAACCACTTAGCAACCACTCCAAACACCCTAGCAACCGCCTAGTAACACCGAACAACCACTCAGAACACCATGACAATCACCTAGCAACACCTTACCAACCACTCGGAACACCCTAACAACTGCCTAGCAACATCTTAGCAACCACTCAGAACACCCTAGCAACACCTTAGCAACCACCCAGAAAACCCCTAGCAACACCTTAGCAACCACTTAGAATACCATAGCAACACCTTAACAACCCCCTAGCAACCACTCAGAATACCCTAGCAACACCTTAGCAACCTACTTATCTACTTATTTATGTATCTATGCCAACTGTTTTTAAACTTCTTAAAAACTACTTCAATTCTTCAAACTTTCAGACTAGGCGTTCTCAAGCCACATAGGCGGAGGGTGAACAAACTCCGGGGTAAGGCTAATGTATGCGCTGCCCTTTAATGCATTTAAAAAGATTTGCGACCGACAAATAAGAGGTTTTTTACAAAAGCACAGCCTATCACCAAACGTTTGTTATATTCAACACTTACATTAAATTATTTCATTAAACTAACTCACTGATCTACACTATACCGGTCAAAAGTTTGGGGTCAGTTTATTTATTTTTTTTATTATTAATTTTATTTAATAATTTAATTAAAATTAAGCCGCAGTCACACTACAGTTTGAGCTTGTGAAATTCTGTCGTATGGCACTGCGAAAAGGGGCGGGATTAAACAAGACGATTAGGCATTTAAAAAAGCGAGCGATTGCTCCATGTTTTAAATTTCTGTTCAGGGAGGTCATGTTTTGATCCTGAATTGGTCTCACGCAGTCAAGCAATGGGATTTCGCAGGCTAGACTTCACCAAGCTTGAACTTTGCACTGCAGCGAAATGCTAAACTTGACGCATGACACTGTGTTTCCGGTCTGACGCATTTGCATGCGTATGAATGGAAGTCTATGGGGAGTAAAGTCAAGTGTGACCGCAGCTTTATTTTGTTCATCAAGGCGGCATTTATTAAATATATGTTTAAAAAATGTTAAATTGTTTAATACTTATTTATTAAATATTAATTTATTTCTTATACTGTATGTGGTTTCAAATGAAATTATTACTCCTTCCTTGTTGCTTTTGTTACTATTACCATTAATAATAATAATAATATTTAATATTGAGTGATATCTGAAGGATCGTGACTCTGAAGACTGGAGTATGAAGCTGACAATTTATCTTTTAAATCACTGAAATAAATGATTAAATTAAATTATAAACTATCCAATTATCTAATTAAATTATCATCCAATTCTCTTTCTCCTGCACTGGCTCCCTGGTCACTATCGTATACAATACAAAATTCTCCTCTTAATATACAAAGCTCTTCATAACCTGGCCCCTCACTATCTTTCTGACATCTTCATTTGTACACTCCTGCTCACTGAGATCATTCAGTTATTCATTCTTAGTCCTTTTAATAATCAGGGGTCACCACAGCGGAATGAACCATCAACTTATCCAGCATATCCAGGGCTTTTAGTTGTACAGCACCAAAGTTATGGAACTCCCTGCCTTTGCACATTCGCCAGGTGGACACTATTTCCAATTTTAAATCTCAGATAAAAACTTTTTTGTTCAGGATAGCTTTTAATGATTTGCTGGTTTAATAGCATGCTCTATTGCCTTTAACTGCTTGTATTTTTATGATGTGCTTGCGATATACTGTCCTTGAGTGCTTTAAAAGGCAGCTATAAATAAAAGGTATTATTATTATTATTATTATTATTATTATTATTATTTAAATGTAACCTAAGTTGTAAAAAAACATTCAAAGCACTTGAGTGAGCTGTGTATGCACTGGCTGTACTCCCTGAGCCCTAATCCCTTCGAAGAGTTTTCCCTCCAGAGCGAGAGCTTTGAAGGGATTATGGGACCAAAAAAAAATCTATTGCTTGAAATGTACTTCTGTGTCGTTTTTTTCTAAAAAAAAAAAAAAAAGAAAAAAAAAAAGACAAAGAATCATGGGAGACAACAAGTGTCCATCAGTTGTACCTTTTAAAATATTTCATTCTGAAAGACCATTTAAAGTGGCCAGGTTTAAATGTTTTGGTTTGGAATGACCGAATGGGCTTTCACACCACTATAGGAACTAGCCATCAGGTATGATTCCCCACGATCTATTCCCCAGACCAGGGAGCAGGGACGTGCAGAGACCTTTTAAGGGGCAGGGGCTCAAATGGAAAAAAGGGCACTTTTTATTAAATAATAGTAATAATTGTACTTTAATAAATAAAATATATTATAAGGAGATTATTAAGGAGATTTCACCCTAAATTCACCAAATACTCACCCTTAAAAGGATAGTTAATTCAAAACTGAAAATTCTGTCACCATTTACTCACCTTTTACTTGTTCCAAACCCATTTGACTTTTTTTCTTCTTCTGTTGAACACACAAAGTAATATTTTGAAGAAAGCGGGAAACCTGTAACCATTGACTTTCATGGTATTTGTTTTTCCTACTCTGGAAGTCAATGATTTCAAGTTTATAGCTTTCTTTAAAATATCTTTTTTTTATCTTTTATTCGTTAGTGTTCAACAAAATAAAGAGACAAAGAAATGGAACCACTTAAGGGTGAGTACATGTAAATGTTTGGGTGAACTATCCCTTTTCAATCTTCCATAGCTAGTCTATATGTACATGTTTTATAGCTTCAATTGACATTATATATTCTGTGTGACTGCAAAAACAAGAGGGCAATATTTTCACTATTCAGCTGTCGTTTCTCCATTACATTAGCCTGTAAGCCTATTGTAACCCAGATTACTGAAGGGTTATATTTGTACATTTATAAAATAATATAAATGATCAGGGGATAAAACAACATATAATTGTGGATTCATTGTTCTAAAATGTTCTTTTCAAGAAATAAATTGTTTAAAAATTATAATGCGAAATATTCATGTGTTATTGGTTTAGCCAATCAGTGATGTGTGGGAGGGATTTGCGTTTGTTGACGCAGTGGAAAAAGATCGCCAGACTATGGAGGAAGAGAGAGAGAGAGATCGCTAGATTTGATGATTTAAACGGTGAAATCAGAGTATAACTTTGAAATTGGTTCGAGAAACTTACAAAAAGCTTTCATAGAGAAGGATTTTAAGAGGGTTTAATCAGTAAATTGTTCCTGTGACGATCGATGGGAAATTTGCATCGTTGTGTTGTTGAGGAGTGAATATATGGACATGGTGAGTTTAATTACTTTGTAAATACTTTGAATTTAATGTAAATGACGAACTAACACAGTTTGTAAGAAAACAATTTATTTGGCTGTTGTGTGATTTATGCTGTATTTAGTTGTCTCCACGTGGTATTACTTCCCTTCACGTGTATGTTCACATGCATATTGCCTTGTACACATGCCTGAAAAAAAGGAGATACAGGTTAATTGTAATGAAAGTTAATTTGCTTGTATGTGGAAATACTTACCTGATGTGATGATATCATTGACTAAATGTAGTCATGCTTTTGGCCTTTTGTACAGGTCAGGTTTTTTCCTTTGGTGTTTTTTTTTTGATTGAAGACTGATTCACATTGATGGCGAGCCAACCCATTCGGACACTAGAAAGAAACCAGAAAATTCTCCCTACTGAACCAGGAGAGTATTTTGAAACCTATTATTTTTCCAGCTCAAGGTAAAAGACCGCTTTTCCCCCGTTTCTGGATAGAGACTGTTCTTGTTTTTTCCTGAGAACTAAAAAAAACTAATACCAGTGCAAGGACACTTGGAAATCAAACTATTTTCCTTTTGAAGTGTATGAGTATCACTGAGTTTGTTGACTCTGAATAAGTTGTTATCTTTACATTTTCCGGTCTGTTGATGTAATTTCAATTGTATTTTATTTGTTTTATTGTATTGTGTAATTTTATTTTGGGGAAAGATCTGCAGTAAAAAGAAATATATATACATATAAATATTCCAAATACTTACCTAAATTGTAGTTTTCTGTCGTTTTTCAGCAAATGCTCATTACCTCCAGTAGTCGAATCCTAGGCTTCTGATGCCCAGATTGGGTTGATAGTGTAACCCGTTACATAAAATTGGCGAGCCAGCCAGGAGGTGGTGCTGTATTGCTGAGAACAGACAGTTGATTAAAATACTATTGGTGTTTAGAATAACCATTTCATTGTTAAAAATGGATGTAGTTATTCAAGAAGGTATCAAAATCCCAAATGCTATTATAATTAGTGGGGAAACTGAGACAGCAGATGATGAAGAATTTCTGAAAATCTTGCAAAAATACGGTTCTGTTGTTAGATCAGTTAAAATTCAAGACCCTGAATCTGAGTTTCATCAGGACGTGATCATTGAATTTGACAGTGGCAGTGCTTTACAGTCTTTAGAGCCCCTGTTGCCATATACTTACCAGTTGACTAGTGATCCAAATATCACTTACCTAGTGAGATCCTTATCCAGTGTGTACACTCAACAGTTAGGGGGTAGTGCTACCAGATCATACCTAAAGGGATTGAAAGAAATCGCAAAACTCAGTGGGGCAAATTTTGAAGCAATGTTGAGTGAAATGCTAACAGAAATGAGTGCTGTAGTTCTTCCTGCAAGCTCTGTATCTGAAGCTCCTGACAAACCCCCTATTAGACTATCTGGTCAAGAGCCAATTAGTGGCAAAACAACTCCAGTTATGGCTCAGCCTTGCCACGAAGGAAACCAGGAAATGCATCAAACTGCTGCATATGTCGCTGATTCTTCAGTTCTTACTTCTCCCACAATACTTAACCCACCAGAAGTCCAGAGGTTGGTTGTTGAACATGTGGTGAGGAGTGGAGAAGGTGTTGCTCAGTCACACATTCCCATGCGACTCAGACTATTTTCTGGTAGGAAACCTCGTCCTGCTAATGAGACCGATTATGACACATGGCGTTCTAGTGTCGATCTCGTTCTGAAGGATCCTGCAATATCTGATCTTCATGGTTCAAGAAAGATTCTAGATAGCCTTTTGCCCCCAGCTGCTGATGTCATTAAACAACTGAGCCCTGACGCTGCCCCATCAGCTTACCTGCAGTTGCTAGATTCTGCCTTTGGTACAGTCGAAGATGGTGATGAACTTTTCGCTAAATTCATGAATACCTTGCAGGATGCAGGGGAAAGACCTTCGGCCTACCTGTATAGGCTTCAGGCAGCCTTAAACATAGCCATCAAGCGTGGTGGTGTGTTGCCCAGTGAAGCAGACCGACACCTTTTGAAACAATTCTGTCGGGGCTGCTGGGATGATGGTTTAATAGCTGACCTGCAATTGGCACAGAAACGAGATGATCCTCCTTCTTTTGCACAGCTATTATTGATGTTACGAACCGAGGAAGATAAACATACTGCAAAAACCATTCGTATGAAGCAACATCTAGGTAGTTCCAAGCAGCGTGCACTGATGAACACCCAGAGGATCTGGGTATGTGATGAACCTGAGCAAAGTACAGATTGCAATGTGTTGTCATTAGCAACAGAAGCTAAAGAGCTAAAAAAACAGATTGCCACTCTACAGAGCCAATTAGCCAAACTTGCCACTAAATCCGAGACCCCAAAGAAACTGGCATCACAAACAGTAGATCGGAAAGCTTCTTTCACAGAAAAAAAATCAACCAAGCAAAGTGCTGTATCTACAACGCCTATGCATTATAAACAAACTGACAAACCCAGGCCATGGTATTGTTTTAAATGTGGGGAAGATGGCCACATTGCCTCCTCCTGTGATTCAGAGCCCAACCCAGCACTTGTGGCTGAAAAGCGTAAACTTCTGAGGGAGAAACAGTCCCAGTGGGAATCTCAAAACAATATGTCAAAGGCTGTTTTAAACTAGAGCCAGTTCCTGTTGTGGGACAGCCAGGGACTGAAACGTTAAAGTGTCCCCCTAAAACTAAAGCTTCTATGCAAAGCCATAGTTCGAAAGTGAAAAATGTCAAATTGCCCAGAGGTTTGATTGGTGAAAGATGCATTGCACAAGTTACTATTTTAGGGCAGGAATGTAACTGTTTAATCGACACGGGCTCACAAGTTACCACTATTCCTTTATCCTTTTATGACCAACACCTTTCAGAAAACCCTATCAATTCCATTTCTGATTTGTTGGAAGTTGAAGGTGCGAATGGCCTTTCTGTGCCCTACATTGGGTACATAGAACTGAATATAACTTTTCCTGCAGAGTTCATTGGCACAAGTGTTGAAGTACCTACTGTCGCTTTGGTGGTTCCAGAGCCAGAGTCTTGCACCATGCCTTTAGTTATTATAGGAACAAATACTTTGGACACCCTTTATGATGAACACTTAAAAACGAGTTCTATGACCTTCCAGCCTTCCTTGTTTGGCTACAGAGCTGTCTTGAATACCATCAGATTGCGGCACAAACATAATGCTGGTGCTCTTGGTCAAATAAGGTTGAGGAGCAAGGTACCAGAAGTCATGGCTGCTGGTCAAACTGTCATTTTAGAGGGCATTGCCCATGTGCATGGCTTTCCAACTGATAAATGGGTTATAGTGGAACACCCCTCCATATCTTCCTTACCCGGTGGAATTGTAGTTAAGAATTGCTTACTAACTCTCCCTTCTAGACGATATAGCCATCTTCCTGTGGTTCTCACAAATGAGGCTGATCACAATATCACGATCCCACAGAGGTGTGTCATTGCAGAGATCCATGCTTTGGAGTCAGTGATTTCTTCGAACAACCCTATACCTAAACCGGGTTTCCAAAGTGATAAGCCCAAAGTGATCAAAGAAGGAGAGTTCATTTTAAATTTTGGTGATTCTCCATTATCACAGGAATGGAAGGATCGAATCACAAAGAAGCTTCGTGAGATGCCAGAAGTTTTTGCTCATCACGATCTGGATTTTGGACATACACAAAAAATGAAACATTGCATCAAATTACATGATGAGTCCCCATTCAAACACCGCGCTCGACCAATTCATCCACGTGACATTGGGGCTGTAAGAAAACACCTTCAGGAACTTCTTTTAAGTGGGGTCATACGCGAGTCAGAATCCCCTTTTTCCTCGCCAATTGTTGTAGTCAGAAAGAAAAATGGTGATGTACGACTCTGTATAGATTATAGGAAGCTAAATCTTCAAACAATCAAGGACGCATATGCTTTGCCGAACCTTGATGAGACATTTTCAGCTTTAAATGGATCCAAGTGGTTCACTGTACTGGACTTAAAATCTGGCTACTACCAGATTGAAGTTGCAGAGGAAGACAAACCAAAAACTGCCTTTGTGTGTCCCCTGGGGTTTTGGGAATTTAATCGTATGCCCCAGGGGGTAACCAATGCCCCAAGCACTTTCCAAAGGCTAATGGAGAGGTGTATGGGTGATATTAACCTAAAAGAAGTGCTTGTGTTTTTGGATGATTTGATTGTCTTTTCTGCATCCCTTGAGGAACACGAGAGACGTTTGTTACAAGTTCTTGCTCGTCTAAAGGAGTATGGGCTAAAACTATCACCAGAAAAATGCCGTTTTTTCCAGACGTCTGTCAGATACTTGGGGCATGTAGTATCCGAGCAAGGCGTGGCAACAGACCCTGAAAAGATTGAGGCTATAAAGACTTGGCCTTGTCCAAGGAACCTCAAGGAGTTGAGGTCATTTTTAGGCTTTTCAGGCTACTATCGAAGGTTTATTAAAGACTACTCGCAGATAGCAAAGCCTCTAAATGAGCTGACTTCTGGTTATCCACCCTTGAGGAAGAGTTGTAAGAAAGCTGAAAAGGAACATCAATACCATGATCCAAAAGAGCCTTTTGGCGGTCGTTGGACAACTACTTGCCAGAAAGCATTTGAAACCCTAATTGAAAAGCTTTCTACTGCTCCTGTCTTGGGATTTGCAGACACCAACCTTCCTTATGTTGTTCACACTGATGCTAGCACCACAGGATTAGGAGCAGCATTATATCAAGAGCAAAACGGAAAGCAACGTGTGATTGCATTTGCTAGTAGAGGCTTGTCGTATAGCGAGGCCCGATACCCGGCCCATAAACTCGAGTTCCTTGCCCTTAAATGGGCTGTAACTGAGAAATTTCATGATTATCTTTATGGCGGCACATTTACTGTCATAACAGATAGTAATCCATTGACATACCTTCTGACGACAGCTAAATTGGATGCTACCAGCTACCGGTGGCTTGCTGCACTTTCAACATTCTCATTTCGGCTGCAGTACCGGGCTGGTAAACAAAACGTTGATGCAGACAGTTTGTCTAGGCGATCACATGAATCATTGCCAGAGGACCAGTTATCGGCAAAGGAGTTTGAAAGGATCCATAAGTTTGTGGAGTATCATACCATGGGTACTGAGAATCCACAGCATACTGATAGAGATACAATCCGAGCCATTTGCGAGAAGCATTCTGTCCAACAAACTGATGATTCTGGTGTCACTCTAGTTGAGTCTTTGGCACTCCATCCTGACGCTGTGCCGGAATGCTTTGAACAAGAGGATAGTCTAAACAGATTAGCTGCCTTACCTCTCCTTCTGAAGGAAGACTTAGCTGAACGGCAGAGATGTGATCCTGTCATCCGTGAGGTAGTGATGTGCCTGGAATCTGGTGAAAAACCTCTGCCCGCATTACGACTAGAATATCCAGATCTTCCATTTTACTTACGAGAATGGGACCGTCTTGAGTTGATAGATGGAGTTCTGTACAGACGACGACGAGAAGGAGACTCTGTCAATTTCCAACTGGTTTTGCCAGAGGATCTTAGAAGTTTTGCTTTTACCAGTCTACATGATCAAATGGGTCATATGGGAACAGAAAGGACACTGGATTTGGTCCGTTCTAGGTTCTATTGGCCAAGGATGGGAACTGAAGTGGAGCACAAAATTAAGACTTGTAGTCGTTGTGTACGTAGAAAATCCTTGCCGCAGAAAAGTGCGCCCTTAGTAAACATTCAAGCCACAAGACCCTTACAACTTGTTTGCATGGATTTTCTCTCTCTAGAACCAGATAAGAGCAATACTCGTGATATCTTGGTCATTACCGATTTCTTTACGAAGTATGCAGTGGCCATACCAACGCCAAATCAGAAAGCAAGAACGGTTGCAAAGTGCCTATGGGATCAGTTCATTGTGCATTATGGTTTCCCTGAGCGGTTACATAGTGACCAAGGACCAGATTTTGAATCTCATACCATCAAGGAACTGTGCGCAATTGCAGGAATCCAGAAAATTAGAACAACACCATATCATCCTCGAGGAAATCCTGTGGAACGATTCAACCGCACTTTGTTAAATATGCTCGGAACGTTGGAAGAAAAGGACAAAAGTCATTGGAAGGATTTTGTTAAACCCTTGGTACATGCATATAATTGTACTAAACATGAGTCTACAGGATTTTCTCCATATGAGTTGATGTTTGGCCGTCAACCTCGGTTGCCGCTTGATCTTGCTTTTGGATTGCCATGTAAAGACTGTACACATGTGTCTCATTCACAGTACGTTCGAAGCCTTAAATCTCATCTAAAGGAAAGTTATGAGGTTGCTTCACAAAATGCACGGAGAATGGCTGAAAAGAACAAGATCCGGTATGATAAACATGTAACCAATTCTTCTTTGGAAGTTGGAGATCGTGTTTTAGTAAGGAATGTACGCATCCGTGGAAAGCATAAGCTAGCTGACCGATGGGAATCTGAAATCTATATTGTTGTGAAGCAAGCTGCTAACTTACCAGTTTACACTGTCCGACCAGAAACAAAAGATGGCCCACTTCGTACTCTCCATAGAGATCTTTTACTTCCCTGTGGATTCTTACCTGCTTCAAAGATCCCAGACCCAATTTTGAGTAAACCTAATGTAAGACATACGACTCAGAAGAATCCTGATTCACAGATCCTTGACAGTTCAGTTTCTGTTCTTGAGACAGATAATGACATTCCTGAAATGATGGGTGGAGCTTATCCAATTGATGAGACAAGATTTACTACGGTTCACCAAGTGCTTAGGCCGAATGTCCCTGATGAGGTCTCTCATAACCTTGAGGTTATTCATTCACGTTCAGCAGAAAAAGTAGCTCAGAGTGATCAAAGTAGTGACTTACCTGCGGATGTTCCGGAGCAAGCTCAACCTACTGTACATATAGGAGAACACTTATCTTTTGGTGTTCCAACAGACTACTTACCTGATGTCTCGGAGATTGCTGAGTCAAGTCCATTTCCTGATGCAAAGTCAGTTAATGATCAAGGAAATTCTCAAGAGGAATGTGGTGGACAGACCCAGACCTCCGACGAGGAGGGAAATGATCTTTTAGAAGGCCTACCCAGACGATCAAGTAGACAAAGAAAAGGTCCTAAAATGCTTACCTATCCACAGCTTGGAAACCCTTTGATGCAAGTGGTGCAGTCCTTTTTCCAAGGATTAAACACCACTTTGCTTAATGTATTGGATAACAGTGAAAGTCTGAATGATTTACCTGGGATATCCTCCATACAGGATGTATAATATGTTGAGTTATTCTAATCTGTCACGAGACGTGCACAGTTAAGTGGGGGAGGATGTAACCCAGATTACTGAAGGGTTATATTTGTACATTTATAAAATAATATAAATGATCAGGGGATAAAACAACATATAATTGTGGATTCATTGTTCTAAAATGTTCTTTTCAAGAAATAAATTGTTTAAAAATTATAATGCGAAATATTCATGTGTTATTGGTTTAGCCAATCAGTGATGTGTGGGAGGGATTTGCGTTTGTTGACGCAGTGGAAAAAGATCGCCAGACTATGGAGGAAGAGAGAGAGAGAGATCGCTAGATTTGATGATTTAAACGGTGAAATCAGAGTATAACTTTGAAATTGGTTCGAGAAACTTACAAAAAGCTTTCATAGAGAAGGATTTTAAGAGGGTTTAATCAGTAAATTGTTCCTGTGACGATCGATGGGAAATTTGCATCGTTGTGTTGTTGAGGAGTGAATATATGGACATGGTGAGTTTAATTACTTTGTAAATACTTTGAATTTAATGTAAATGACGAACTAACACAGTTTGTAAGAAAACAATTTATTTGGCTGTTGTGTGATTTATGCTGTATTTAGTTGTCTCCACGTGGTATTACTTCCCTTCACGTGTATGTTCACATGCATATTGCCTTGTACACATGCCTGAAAAAAAGGAGATACAGGTTAATTGTAATGAAAGTTAATTTGCTTGTATGTGGAAATACTTACCTGATGTGATGATATCATTGACTAAATGTAGTCATGCTTTTGGCCTTTTGTACAGGTCAGGTTTTTTCCTTTGGTGTTTTTTTTTTGATTGAAGACTGATTCACATTGATGGCGAGCCAACCCATTCGGACACTAGAAAAGAAACCAGAAAATTCTCCCTACTGAACCAGGAGAGTATTTTGAAACCTATTATTTTTCCAGCTCAAGGTAAAAGACCGCTTTTCCCCCGTTTCTGGATAGAGACTGTTCTTGTTTTTTCCTGAGAACTGAAAAAAACTAATACCAGTGCAAGGACACTTGGAAATCAAACTATTTTCCTTTTGAAGTGTATGAGTATCACTGAGTTTGTTGACTCTGAATAAGTTGTTATCTTTACATTTTCCGGTCTGTTGATGTAATTTCAATTGTATTTTATTTGTTTTATTGTATTGTGTAATTTTATTTTGGGGAAAGATCTGCAGTAAAAAGAAATATATATACATATAAATATTCCAAATACTTACCTAAATTGTAGTTTTCTGTCGTTTTTCAGCAAATGCTCATTACCTCCAGTAGTCGAATCCTAGGCTTCTGATGCCCAGATTGGGTTGATAGTGTAACCCGTTACACTATGATATTGCCCTGGCTAAAACTTTAGCTAACTTATTACATGGTTGTTAATCAGGAGGATGTTTTGCAAGACAAAATAGCCTATTTGCTTTTAAACATTTGGATAAATAGCTGACGTTAAATTTGAGCCTCAGGTAGTCTTTTGTTAACCGTTACTCACCTCCACACAATGAAGATGAATGACGGTCCGGATGAATTTACATCGGCGGTTCTGTCAATCATATCGCGTTGCCATAACAGAGGTCAGCTACTAATATGTTTTACACACACTCTGTCTGCAGTGTGTGTATGGGCCAGACTGTAAAGCTATGGCCCAGATGCAGTCCGTGTGCAATGCGGTTGCAGGAGTTGGCATAGGCGCTAATAGACGTTGCTCCACTGTTGACACCTTACTTTCGAGGCGAGAGTAACAATGTCAATAGAGTCTTCGTTAGAGCATTCGCCTCGCATGTGGTCTTTCTTTCCAAATCGTCAGTTCGAGGCTCGCTTGGAGCGGCTAGACTAAAACCAAGGTATACTTTAAAATTTCGTTTTTTTATTGTTTGACAGGGAAAGCGGTCCTTAAATAGAACACGCATTAACATACATATATTATATTATAAGTAGTATTTTAAAAAATATATTATCCCCAGAAAAAAGGGCACTTTCTCTCCAGGAGAAAAAAGGGCAGGGGCTCAAGCCCCCAAAGCCCCCACCTCTGCACGTGCCTGCCAGGGTGTTTTTTTCCCCATAGTTTTTTTTACTGGTTTCCTTCGCCCTGCAACAAAAAATTCTGGAGTGATGTAAAGCGGCAGACAGCGACAACATCAGATGCTGCATTCAACAAAATCAACAACTGCCTGAAGGGTAATGAACAGCGTGATCAAACCTGTGTTTTCACTGTGTTCTGTGTGTATTGTGAGAATGGCTACAGAACATATATATGTTTTGCAGTGGATATAGCAAAAAGATGGTCTACTAACATATGCAACAAGTAACAATGCTGCTAACATTAGCCTTCTGCTAACATTAAATTATATTTTTCAATGAAATTGGTTTGTCTATATTTGATCTAACACTGGGTTACAACAATCCAGCGTTTTCTTTTGTTTAGTGCCTTGAATCAATTCAAATACTGTGTCTGTTTCATATGGTGAATCACTGTACACACACATCACTGTACATCTTTACATACATTTTCCTATTGTGCTGAAATAGACCCTTCACTGAAGTAGGAGGTAATTTAGTTTGGAGTTCCTATAACTATAAATGTTCCTAGTTCCTGTAGAGCGAACATTCCAAAAAGTAGGTACTTCTGCTCATACTACCAAAGTCCCTTTAAGGCAAGTCATTTCACTCGGCGGCCGTTTTTGAAACACCTCTCGGGCAGTGTGCTCGGGTTGTTGCTAGATCGGATACGTTTGCGGCCGGAAGTTAACGAGAATTATTTATGTTATTTATGAAATTTCTGATTTATTGTATTTTATTATCGTCTACTCCCACCCCAACCCTAAACCCAACCGTCACAGAAGCGTAAAAACAGTAGTTGTACCGAGTTTTATTTATCTTATCTATTAAATTACCCAATAAATTGTATTATTTAACCCCTACCCCCACCCCAACCCTAAACCCAACCGTCACAGTTATGTAAAAATATTAATTATTGTTATACAATGTAAAAAAAAAATGGCGCTATATTAATGTGCATATTGCACTTCCAGCCGGCCGCGTATACGATCTAGACTTTACCGTGTGCTCGGGCATTCTGTTTGCATGGGAAAGCATCAAATTCTCCAAAACTACTTGCCAAGCTTACAATCAAATTTCATATTACGAATAACCAATAAAGGGCAACGCAGTGGCGCAGTAGGTAGTGCTGTTGCCTCACAGCAAGAACGTCGCTGGGTCGCAGGTTCGAACCTCGGCTGGGCTGGGTCAGTTGGCGTTTCTGTGTAGAGTTTGCATGTTCTCCCTGTGTTCGCGTGGGTTTCCTCCGGGTGCTCCGGTTTCCCCCAAAGTCCAAAGACATGCAGTACAGGTGACTTGGGTAAGCTAAAAATTGTCCATAGTGTATGAGTGTGAATGTGTGTGTGGAAGTTCCCAGAGATGGGTTGCGGCTGGAAGGGCATCCGCTGCGTAAAATCGTGCTGGATAAGTTGGCGGTTCATTCCGCTGTGGCGACCCCACAAGGGACAAAGCCGACAAGAAAATGAATGAATGAATGAATAACCAATAAAATTAAACAACTGTCTAGTTTCATTTCTAAATGTTCGTATCACACAAAATCTGCAAAAACTCACGTCCGGTCCGAGCCCCTCCCCCGGAGAATTGTTATTCTATAGCGATCACTGAGTGGCTACTGTACTTGAAGTTGGGCTTTATTCACCATATAGCAATCACTGATTGGCTCCTGTTCTAAAGGGTGGGGCTTCATTCACCATAGATAGACTTTTGCCAATTTAAAAGTATGAAGACGAGTGACACGTCTTGTGTATTCTATAGTCTTTTACTATACTGATGACCAAATTTGTGTATTTTAAAATTTATAGTTTTTCTGAAAAAAAAAAAAAAAAAAAAGACTACTCTCTTTAATTTTCTGTGCTGCACTCCACCACCTGACTTTCCCTCTCAAAACTACTCAACCCCTGTTCGTTGAGCATGACTTTTAAGGGGTTTCTCCCAATGCTACATCTGGTTTCTGATTTGTAATGCCTAATACCGGTTAGCAGGCGACGCAGTGGCGCAGTAGGTAGTGCTGTCGCCTCACAGCAAGAAGGTCGCTGGTTCGAGCCTCGGCTGGGTCAGTTGGCGTTTCTGTGTGGAGTTTGCATGTTCTCCTTGCGTTCGCGTGGATTTCCTCCGGGTGCTCCGGTTTCCCCCACAGTCCAAAGACATGCAGTACAGGTGAATTGGGTAGGCTAAATTGTCCGTAGTGTATGAGTGTGAATGAGTGTGTATGGATGTTTCCCAGAGATGGGTTGCAGCTGGAAGGGCATCCGCTGTGGAAAACATGTGCTGGATAAGCTGGCGGTTCGTTCCGCTGTGGTGACCCCGGAATAAGTGACTTAGTCGAAAAGAAAATGAATGAATGAATGAATTACTCATGTTATCTCATGGATTCTTGCTGTACAGTTGGGGAACAAAAGGCCTTTAAGTAGTGTTTAAAAAAATTGTCTTCAAGCATTTGGATCTGTGAAAATAACCACTGAAAAAAATTATTAATTATTAATGTTTATTTCTATAGCGCTTTTACAATATAGATTATGTTAAAGCAGCTTAACATGAAAGTTCTAGTAAATTGAAACTGTGTCAGTTCAGTTTTCAGAGTTGAAGTTCAGTTCAGTGTGGTTTAATTTTTACTGCTGAAAGTCCAAACACTGAAGAGAAAATCCATCGATGCGCACCTCCACATGTCCCAAATATGTAATTATTCACGATAAGTGCCCACAATATCAATACTGTGCATGTTCATTATCACGATGAACTGAATTATTAAATATTGGCATTTATGTGTACTCTCAAGTAAACATATGCAATAGGGTTTGTAAAATCTGTAAATGTTTTGAAGTGCGTTTTGGTAGCATTGACAGTATTCTGACCAACAGGTGTCGCCATCGTATTGTGTTTAATGAGCTTAGTAGGGTGATTTGTGCAGAGCTGAAGAAGAGAAAACGTCTAAAGACAGGAAGATAAATAAATGCTAAGATCAACATAGCCTACGTGAGCTGAAAAGCCTCGAGGAAGAAAGTTCTATGGTGTCTTCTGTATCTGTTGGAGTGAGTGATTTAATTCTTCTTTAACCCCATCATTCAAGAGATAGAATTTCACACACAGATCAGAAATATATACATACTCAAGTTTAAGATCTACATGAGCTTTAAACCTAGTCTGGTATGATGTGAGAGGTATTAAATGAGAAGATACTGTATTATTTTACTTGCTATCATCACAGCCAGAGCTGTAACTTACATACATACTGTATAAAGTACTATGTCTCTAAACCTGCACTCTTAAAGCCGCAGTCACACTACAGTTTGAGCTTGCGAAATTCTGTCGTACGGCGCTGCGAAAAGGGGCGGGATTAAACAAGATGATTAGACATTAAAAAAAGCGAGCGATTGCTCCATGTTTTAAATTTCTGTTCAGAGAGGTCATGTTTTGGTCCTGAGTTGGTCTCACGCAGTCAAGTGATGCGATTTTGCAGGCTAGACTTCACCAAGCTTGAACTTTGCACCGCAGCGAAATGCGAAACTTGAGGCATGACCCTGCGTTTCCGGTCTGACGCATTCGCGTGCGTATGAATGGAAGTCTATGGGGAGTAAAGTCCAGTGTGACCGCACCTTTAAAAGTAAAAATTATTTATTTGCATCAATGCTTCCACGAAGAACCTTTGGTGTCCATTTCATTCCAAAATCACTTTTTATTTATTTATTTTTTGTTTTCCACTCTGAATTCTGTTATCCAATTCAAAATAATGCACATGAAAAATACAATATACATTTATCGTAAATAGGCCTACTATAATGTTTTTGAACCATACTATAACATTTTGTACTATACTGTAGCTATGTATTGTGGTATCATCAACACTTTTTAATGACTATGATGAACTGATAAACTAATAAAATAGTTTACTGTAGGTTTTACAAACTGTGCTAAATTGAAGTATAAAATGTCCTATACACAACAGGTCCTTAAAGGGTCACGAAACACCAAAACACAATTTTTTTGAGATGTTTACAGTCATATATATATATATATATATATATATATATATATATATATATATATATATATATATATATATATATATATATATATATATATATATATACATACAGGCAGTCAGGGGCGTAGCAACCGGGGGGGATATGTCCCCCTCGCTTTTAGAGACAGACCATTTAGAAACAGATGATTAAGAATGTAAACTTTTGGATTTCATACAGCTGTCCCCCCACTTTTAAAATGTCCACTCCGCCCCTGCAGGGTGTGCAGAATTATTAGGCAAATGAGTATTTTGACCACATCATCCTCTTTATGCATGTTGTCTTACTCCAAGCTGTATAGGCTCGAAAGCCTACTACCAATTAAGCATATTAGGTGATGTGCATCTCTGTAATGAGAAGGGGTGTGGCCTAATGACATCAACACCCTATATCAGGTGTGCATAATTATTAGGCAACTTCCTTTCCTTTGGCAAAATGGGTCAAAAGAAGGACTTGACAGGCTCAGAAAAGTCAAAAATAGTGAGAAATCTTGCAGAGGGATGCAGCACTCTTAAAATTGCCAAGCTTCTGAAGCGTGATCAACGAACAATCAAGCGTTTCATTCAAAATAGTCAACAGGGTCGCAAGAAGCGTGTGGAAAAACCAAGGCGCAAAATAACTGCCCATGAACTGAGAAAAGTCAAGAGTGCAGCTGCCAAGATGCCACTTGCAGACAGTTTTGCCATATTTCAGAGCTGCAACATCACTGGAGTGCCCAAAAGCACAAGGTGTGCGATACTCAGAGACATGGCCAAGGTAAGAAAGGTTGAAAAACGACCACCACTGAATAAGACACACAAGCTGAAACATCAAGACTGGGCCAAGAAATATCTCATGACTGATTTTTCTAAGGTTATATGGACTGATGAAAGGAGAGTGAGTCTTGATGGGCCCGTGGCTGGATCGGTAAAGGGCAGAGAGCTCCAGTCCGACTCAGACGCCAGCAAGGTGGAGGTGGAGTACTGGTTTGGGCTGGTATCATCAAAGATGAGCTTGTGGGGCCTTTTCGGGTTGAGGATGGAGTCAAGCTCAACTCCCAGTCCTACTGTCAGTTTCTGGAAGACACCTTCAAGCAGTGGTACAGGAAGAAGTCTGCATCCCAAAAACATGATTTTCATGCAGGACAATGCTCCATCACACGCGTCCAAGTACTCCACAGCGTGGCTGACAAGAAAGGGTCTAAAAGAAAAAAAACTAATGACATGGCCTCCTTGTTCACCTGATCTGAACATCATAGAGAACCTGTGGTCCATCGTCAAATGTGAGATTTACAAGGAGGGAAAACAGTACACCTCTCTGAACAGTGTCTGGGAGGCTGTGGTTGCTGCTGCACGCAATGTTGATGGTGAACAGATCAAAACACTGACAGAATCCATGGACGGCAGGCTTTTGAGTGTCCTTGCAAAGAAAGGTGGCTATATTGGTCACTGATTTGTTTTTGTTTTGTTTTTGAATGTCAGAAATGTATATTTGTGAATGTTGAGATGTTATATTGGTTTCACTGGTGAAAATAAATAATTGAAATGGGTATATACTTGTTTTTTGCCTGTTTTTTGCCTACTTTAGTTGCCTAATAATTCTGCACAGTAATAGTCACCTGCACACACAGATATCCTCCTAAAATAGCTAAAACTAAAAACAAACTAAAAACTACTTCCAAAAATATTCAGCTTTGATATTAATGAGCTTTTTGGGTTCATTGAGAACATGGTTGTTGTTCAATAATAAAATTAATCCTCAAAAATACAACTTGCCTAATAATTCTGCACTCCCTATATATAGATATGTGTGTCCCACATCGCTAAAAACACTATTAGCACACATATATTTCACTAAAAAGTGAATATTGGTTGTTTTTGCATTGTTTTGAGCAAATTCGTTCTTCCGGTTTGAAAAGAAATTTGGAAGCCACGTCACGGCCATGAGATCCTTGTGTAAATTCCAGTGTGGAGATTGGCTGTCTGTACCGGCTGGTACAAAGTGAAGTCATTTCGTTTTCAGCACATCTATTCATTAATTGATGAGAAAGACTTGGTTTAAACCAATTAGCGTGCTCTATTGTGAACAAGATGCAACTTTATTAATATGCATGCTATAGCTTCGAAGACTCCTCTTAGCTGTTAAAGTGTTCAGAGAGATGTCACTTTGTGTTGCCAATCGTAATTCAAACAACTAGGAGAAGAATTGTTCGGAGACATGTGTCATCGACGGTGTTGCGTTTTTAAATGTGCCGCAACAAAGGTTTTGTTTCCATTTCCCCGTGATGAAAGCACAGCTTGTGACAAAAATAGGTTAGTAAGGAACATTTTTTACCCGAGAGCTTTTCGAATCTAGAAATGGTGAAATCCGCATTTGCCACTCGTCTTCTTTTTAAAAAAAAGACACAGTTCCAGTTCGTGTTGATTGTCCTGTCTCTAAGGATCTGCGTGTGTGATCAATGTTCGTTGTTTATGTTTATTCAGATGGCAAAGTTGTCAGCAGTACTCTTTCAGCTTTTAAAGACACACTTAGTCAAAATGATTTAGTTACTAAGTTTACAGTAATATCACTACAATATTATGGACTGAAAATCCTCCACTTCCACAAAGCTCTCTGATCACTGTCTAGCTCCCCTGCGTCTGTGTTTGTGTTGCTGGTGTGAAAATCAGCTGTAGTGCATGTAATGAAACTCCCCTTTTCATGCAAACCCTTCCCTCTTTCGCCAATCGAAAATCCCACTTAAACAAAGCTGGACTCACCCACTTTCCTGACTTTTTTCAAACAAGAGGTGTGAAAACACCCTGCTGTACATATTAATACATAAAGAATACAAATGTGTACCTCACAGTACCTTAAGGGTATAAAAGTGTAGCTTTTGAAAAGGTATACCACCCCAGGGACTGATTTTGTACCTTTATTTCTCAGAGTTGTTGAAAACGGCAGTATTGGGTAACTTTATATTACTATACTGTAGTTGTTGTGTTATCATAGCAACTATAAAATTACCACAATAGATTAATTCAAAACTTTACTTTAGTATGGTCAAAGAGCTTAGAATTACCAAGAGGCGACACTCAATAAAAAGCTCCATTTACATCTATTTACAATAGAACGCTCCATCCTTTACAGACTTGTTTAATATAGCCTACCATACTTGTCTTCTTGAAACCGTCACTTTTAGGTGAAATTACTTTAAATTACTTTAATAATTTAAAATTTAAATAAACTACAAAACTACAAAAAAATACAGCAGCCACAAATGTATAAAAATAAATGTCAGGCAAGGGAGCATGACAATTTTTTTACAAACCTCCCATCAATAGGCATATTTGATCAATCCCTTTACCATTAAACTGACTTTCTCTTTTATTTTAGCATACATTTCTTACAAATTTCATACAGAAAGTCCTGTCTTGAAAATGATCTCTCAGATAATGAGTTGGTATATAGTACTATATCTCTTCATTGTGTTTCCATTCATTGCGTGGCCAGTGAAATCTCCTAACAGTCTTATATTTTAAAAAGGTGATATATGAAGAGGTTATTTTATTTATACATTTTTTTTGTTCAATAAATGTAGTTTTTTTTTTTTGCAATTGAAATCTTCAATACTTAATTTAAAAACATGATGTCTGAAAACTACTTATCTCCAGTTTTAGTCATTTACTTAAACCCTGTTTTTTTGCAGTTGTACTCTTCAATGCACAACATAAAACATGATCTCTAAAAACAGAGTTATCTTTTTTGCAAATAAACTCTTCATATACGTCTTGCTGCTGCCATGTAACAAGAGTCTGGAGTTTTGACCAGTCTGTATAGACTGGAGTTTTATTAAATATTTGTGTCTCATATACTGTATTGTACCATTTGGACATCTCTTCATTAACTGTACACTGCATCTGCAGATCATCTATTGGCATTTGAAACGGCCAATGAAGTATTGTAGGAATCGCCACTGTAGGGCTTATTTGTATGTTGTTTGTCTTATTTTCTTGGCATCTACATCAGCAATCCATCCAAAGCTACTACTATTTGTGCAGTTTACTCATTCTTCCAAGATTTTTTCAGTTTAACTGGAAGAGTCCTGGTTTGCTCCATTAGTGAACACCAGTACAGTCTTCAGGGGTTTTAATATTCTAAACATCTTCTGCATTTCCATCTGCAGCACCGAGACTCCACATCCTGCTCTTAAGGACTAATATTTTATTCCATCTAATTTCTTAAGCAAATAAGCTGATGCTATACACTATACTGGCATTGCTGGTCTTAGCATTGTGCAGTATACTATTTTCAATGATTGTTGACTTTTGTTGACATTTGTCTGTTATTTTCTTAATGTATGTTGCATAATTTGCATTAACTTCTGGCCGCAACTATATCTGATCTAGCAACAACCTGCTGTCCCATTAGAATTTTCATTCCAAAATGGCCGCCGCGTGACACTATCGGCATCTAGTGGCTGTTTCCCAAATAGCATCATTCTATGCTCTTTGGTATGGTTCAAAAACTATAGTATCTGCTGTAAATTATTACTATTGTATTTTAAATGTAGGAGGGTAATATAAATGGAAGAATGTGTAATATACAAATAGTGCAGGAAATGTAGTACTAAAAGTAAATCCAAGATCTGTGCAAATCAGTAGAGAAGCTGTTCATATTGCAAGTTAAAACTGCAAAAAGGACTTCATGCTGAAAAGTTCTTTAGATTATTAAAAGGTTTTTCCAACTGTGAAAAAAATGTGTTCTTTGAAACATGGCATCACTCTGAAACTTTTGTTTTAAGAAATTAAATAATAATTCCCCATCAAGATATTTGAAATTGTTTATTTGACAGTAATTTCTCATATAAATCATTACTTTATTTATATTCTGAGTTATACATCACAGTGTTATATAAGAGATTATATGAGTTTAAGCTACTGGACTTGCATTCCAGATAAGCGTGTGTGAATTTTTATTTTCTAAATGTGCTTCATGCATGTGCAAGCTACTTTAGCCAGTCGATATGATTTCTTTATATCTGAGGAGGCCTGTGGACAGAATCATGCACTCTCTGGACGAGAATGGAACACTCCACAAAGTTGAGGCGATTGTCATGATCAGTATCAGCATCTTGCATCCATTGCTGGGTCACCATTGGGGTCAGAGTCTAATGTAGAGAGAGAGAAAGTGAGAACTAATGTATCATTTTCAACTTTTGGTTGCCCTTATAGGTCACCAAGACATAAAATAAGATGACACCCTTTTTAAAATAATATTTATTTAAATAATATTTAAATCTGTCTGTCTGTCTGTCTGTCTGTCTGTCTCTCTATCTATCTATCTATCTATCTATCTATCTATCTATCTATCTATCTATCTATCTATCTATCTATCTATCTATCTATCTATCTATCTATCTATCTATCTATCTATCTATCTATCTATCTATCTATCTATCTATCTATCTATCTATCTATCTATCTATCTATCTATCTTTTTCAAGACTCTAAAGTCTCAAGTCTGTATTTTTCAAGGTTAGTTTGTAGTAATGTATTACTTAAGCCAGTATAATTAATGGACATGAGTGACAGTACTCACTCAGTGCACCACACTACCAGCCCGACATTAATAAAAGCAATAGAATGTAAAACCCACTAGAGCGCTACGCGAGTAATTTATACATAAGTAATTTATACATGAAAACATCAATAAACTTCTGTGCTCAGCATATATAAGTACACCCCTCACAAATCTATCTTTTAAATTGATATTTTTAATAGAAAGCTATAATATTATATTTGTGCATATACATTAGATTAGTCAGAAGCCAAATCTGGAGCTTATCTAACAAAATAACTTGCGATAACGGTCCAAAAACTAGTACAGCCAAATTTATATGTTATATACAAATTTAAAAAAGAGGAAAAATCAAGAGAAGCAAAAAAAAAAAAAAAAGAAAGATTTAGTTGAAATTTTGTAGGTTGTAATTTCTTTTGCAATAATTTGCTTGAATTTAATTGTATAATTTTTCGATTTCTAAATATGTTTTGGTGATTAAATATTATTTTTAATAAAAATATCTGTTTATTAAATCTGTTTTGTTTAAATGCACCCAAATACATTGCCTACATTCACTGAGAAATAAAATTGGCTGTACTCAATTATGCTGAGCACTGTATATTTAAAAAAGTACAACTTAATAGTTTAATAAAAATATATAAATATGTTAAGAAATATATTATGAATATATATATATATATATATATATATATATATATATATATATAATAAATAAAGGAATATAAGAAATATATTCACTGCAATTGTACAAAATGTTTTATTAAATTATTATTATAAAAAATCTTGCATTTTTTACATTGCAGCTCTTGTTAAATTTGATATTTAAATCATAGCTAGCAAGTTTCTTGAAAAGTTGTTTTTAGCATTTTATATTCTTTAATGTCCTATCATAATAACCTTTAGGATATTTTATATCCTATATATAATTACACTGAATGATATGATTTATTGGATTTACTAATTTATATAGGCTGAATTCAAACAGAAAAATTAAGTTGAAAATTACTTAATTAATTTGTTTGTTTAAATTCAGCCTACACTGTAAAAAGTGATAAGTTATTTAAAGTGAAGTAAAGCAATCGCCTAAAAAGCAAGAAGTTGACTTTATTTAAAAATAATGTAAGTGAACCCATTTTCAAGTTGACTTAACTTAAATTTTTGTAATTATGTGATTTTACTCACTTCTTTTAAATACAGTTTTCTAATCTCTTTTTTAGAGTGCAGGGCTTGGCGATATGGCAAAAATGCAATCTCGATGAATTATTTTCCATACTGAACAATAACAATATATATTTCATTGTCAGTTTTTAATGCTTCCATATTTAAAAAAATATCCCAACAATGACTGAGGCCACAAAAATTAGAGGGTCCATTAAATCACATGACCTATTTTCAGTGGGCGATGATATTTGGTGGCTGAAAATTTGGTGCATCTCTAATATCAACACACTTCTAGATTCCCATTGTTGCACATTTCTGCTGTGTGATTGGCTCTTAGATCAATATAGAGTAAATAAGTCCACAGCTTATCATTGTTATTGACATAAATTTTATTGCGATTGGATATAATATTGTTTATCGGCCCAGCTCTAATTCAGCTCATATTAATTGTTTGCAACCACTATACGTAAAAAAAAAATAGTAAATCAATTAATCGTTTTTTTTTTCAGTGCAAGAAAAGCTAATAATATAACCTAATAAGCTTAACCTATGCATCTTTGCTGATTTTTGAATTAGTTTTATGAATGTATCTGACCTGGATATCTCCTCCGAACTCAAACCTCATCATGTCAAAGACCTTCGATCCGTCCAGAAGCAAGGTGCCAGAATTAGTGTAGTGAGTGCAGACCTGCTCTCCAAAATTATTCTGACCAGGCTCATTATCTATTATGTAAAGACAAGGAATCAAATTAAAGCAAAGAAGAAGAAAAAATAAAGAAAAAAAAAACCCTCTCTGTCAGTGAGAGAGGGAGGAGAGCTGTGATTGATCACTCACCCTGAGCGTTCACCACCGCTGCCAGAAGACACAAACTCAACACTGCCGCCAGCTGGACAAACTGCACCATTGTTGCAGAGATTTTACAAGAAGGAGACTGCTAGATGAGAAGCTGGAGAAAAACAACAAACAAAAGTAACTTACTCAAAAAGAAATCTAGAAGCAGTGGTCATTATACATTGATTTTAAATGTCCTCGTTTTAAAGTACAGTGGTCAGTGATGTAATTGAGAAACAGGCCCGTAGCCAGCCTGATGAAAGGGGTGGTTCTTTTTTCATCAAAAAGTGGATCTTTTTGCAATTATACGCCTCATTTTCTATTAATTATGAGATTTAAAAACTGCATTTTAGTGACATTTTAAGCACTATTCTGAATTAGCTTGTCGAATGGTCATCATAACCACACTTTTTGACTATTTTAGCCAGTTTTGAAACCAATTTTAATATGGTACGCTTTTGGTGCTTCACGCCTTTTTATTGGTCATTTTTTGTTTCAAGAATAAGGTTCAAGATTTAGAATAAAAGTTACTTACTTTCTTATTTTCTCAGTAATACAGCAGTTTTCTTGCACAGCTGAAAAATGTGTTAGCATTGGCCAGAACTGATTAGCTGAAGTCACAACAGCCAACACAGGATTCTGCTTGGTCTTAAAGCCTTTTTTGATGGGTTATTTTCACCATGATGGCATAGCAGTCAAAATAGGACAAATGAGCTCGGTTTGGGACAAATTCTGGACCTTTGTCAGTGAGGGGTGAGTCTTCCGAACCCGAACTGAGTTGATTATTTAGTTTATAGCAGTGCATGTTCATTAATAATAGTAGTAGTATTGTGTTATTGTTCAGTTCCTTTTACACAGTATAATTGGTCTTAAATACAGTAAACTTATTAAATCTGCTTCTGGACATTGGTAGCATTTAATTGGCCCATCAAGGATTGCGTAAAAACAAAAGCAAAAAAATACTGCAAGATCAGAAAAACTTGTTTACTTCCTCAATATTTCTTTCCATCAATGCAATACAATCATTTAGCAAAGAATGTGAAGGTGTGATTTCTTTTCAATGTTCACTGATGTGGATTAAGCGGTCGGGCCGGTTCCACAAGCTTTTGTTCAAACTGAAGGCTAGTTGCAATGACTGAATGAGACATTCAGTGCACAGTGTTACTGTGGCAAAAGCAGTCAAGAATTTAAAAGCAGAGTTCTTTCTGCTAGTGTTTTTTCTTGCTTGCTTGCTTTTTTGTGTGGAAAAGACTATGTTTGTCATTTGATATGTGTTTGGAAAGAGATGCAATGAAAGTGAATGATGACTGATTCTCTTTCTCATTCTTACGCATGTTGCAAACTGACACAATTTGAATATGGGGAGCTGATTTTTTTTTTTTTTTTTTTGAAAGTTCATCATATATCAGCATGTAGATATTTAGATGTTCATATACACTTGAAGGCAGAGGCGAACTTGATGATTTGGGGGCCCTAAGCAAGTTCAGGTATGGGGCCCTCGCATTGAAATTCAAAACTCTCTTGTTCTCTGTAACTATTTTTTTTCTCTGTAGATTTTCAATGTAGATATTCAGTTCTAAATAAACTGCATGTTAAACCATATATTTTAAGTGGAACCTTTATCTTCTTAATGTAGAATTAAATACAATACGTTCAGAATAAGTTCACGAACTATGTGCAGTTAAATAGCCATATTTGTGATTAGATTTTAATCTTCGCATGTGCAGTACTGAAGGAATGTTCCACTATTCATGGGGGCCCTCGGTTTTGAAAAGAAGTAATAATGTTAAAATATTAATGGTTATAGACAAATTTTACAACATATGATAAGAAATGTATAAATATGCTATATGATTACTATAGACCAGGACTGACCAAACCTTTTCATATAAAGAGCCAAAAGCCGTGTGCCGAAGGTAAATATACCAAGCTATAATACATTAAAGTTGCCAAGGGTAATTTCCTAATTTATTTAATAAGATTTAAAAGTAAATAGAAAACATTACTTTAAATCATATTAACTAATGCAGTATAACTTTTTAAATAACTTTTTTTAATAATAACATAAACATTCACATTTATAACACAATGGATTTCAGTGATGAATACACTAGTAAAGCAGAATCTGCCTTTGCCTTGATTTGTCCTCTATCTGTCGGGGGATAAGTCCCGCGGGCCCCTAGTTTGGGCATCCCTGCTATAGGCTTTTTGCTATTGGTCGGTCAGTGACACCTAAGCAGCTGCTTACGTACCTCACTTATTGGTTAAGTCCGCCACTGCTTGAAGGCAAAATTATTGACAGCCATGTGAAATTGTAATTTTTTTTCCAATATTTATTAATTGATCTTTAACAGAGCAAGGCAATTTTCACAGTATTTCTTGGTATATTTGTTCTACCAGAAACTGTATATATATATATATATATATATATATATATATATATATATATATATATATATATATATATATATATATATATATATATATTAGAGGTGTGAACCTACACTGGTCTCACGGTTCGGTTCAGTTACGATTATCATGCCATCGATTCGGTTCAATTCGATATCTCGGTGCATCACGGTGCATTGTCGATGCTTTCCGGCTGTCTGTATAAACACACACACACACACATAGACACACAGCACCAAGCAAGCGACACAGCATCACGCCCTCTCTCATTCACACACATACACGTACACACAAACATAGACAGCAACACAGCAACGCTCTCTCTTATTTACACTCATAAACACACACACACACACACACACACACACGTGCTTGCTCGCTCGGGAGCGATATTGTTAGACCGCCCGCTCCTGTTCAACTTGCACCAGAGTTACCGACCGCTCCCGCGCTTTATTCGGAAATTTATTACCGCGCGCAAGAAATCTGGTCTGGTCCAGCGGCTCCCGCCTTACCTATCCAGACGTATCGCCGTATCAGCCGAGAGGGGAGAAAAAGTCACGCCAGCAGGTCAAATGGGCCACAGCGAGAGAGAAAGAGAGTAATGGAGTGTCAGTGAAAGAGTGTCCAGAAAACACACACGCAGTGAAATTGTGCACAGTTTGTGCATCAAGTAGGTGAAGCGTTGTAAACACTCGCGCTCGCCTCCCTCGCCATAGTAAGCTACGGCGACATAGCGCATAGGAGATAAATGACGTCATACATAATAACCGGTTATGATTATTATTGAACCGATACCGAATTGTCCGCGTCTGCATCGCAGTGCACCGAAGAAACAATTAATTTTGACACCCCTAATATATATATATATACTGTTTATTACCCCCTGTTTATTTTTTTCCCCAATTTCTGTTTAACGGATGGAAGATTTTTTCAACAAATTTCTAAACATAATAGTTTTAATAACTCATTTCTAATATCTGATTTATTTTATCTTTGCCATGAAGACAGTAAATAATATTTTACTAGATATTTTTCAAGGCACTTCTATACAGCTTCTATACAAAGTGACATTTAAAGGCTTAAATAGGTTAATTAGGTTAACTAGGCAGGTTAGGGGAATTAGGCAAGTTATTGTATAATGACGGAGGGGCTAATAATTTTGACCTTAAAACCTTAAAATGGTGTTTAAAAAAAATAAAAACTGCTTTTATTCTAGCTGAAATAAAACAAATAAGACTTTCTCCAGAAGAAAAAATATTATCAGACATACCATAAACATTTCCTTGCTCTGTTAAACATCATTTAGAAAATATTTAAAAAAAGAAAAAAAATATATCGCCGTTAATCTATTCTCAAAGTTGGGTTGGGTTCTGGGTCTACTCTACGCAAGCTATGATGACTTTCACCTTGATATTTTAGCGTGGTTGTATACCTGACCGGTGAGCCGTCTGACAAAAAAGTGCTCTTCTGAATCAAATCAGCAGGATGCCCTTCTGGATCTTTCACTTACTTTGAAGACACTACTGACTGCACTTACATGGACATCTGTAATCTAGTTATTTGCCTTAATAGACAATAATATAAACAAGGTGTTTACGTGAAGTGCTTTCATGTAAGAGTTTCCAGTAATTGTGGGTGACCTTAACTGCAGTTCAACATATTCACTTTTACTCATGAACATTTCATTCATGCCCCGTGACAAACTGGGGTATTAGACGCAAATAAGGGGTAAGGACTGGTGAGAGAGTTATGGAATTTAATAACGCATGCCAAATGGAAGTAAAAGAACTTCCACATTTCGCGATGAGTGTGTGTGTGTTTGTGTGCGGTCCTTTACTGACAGCCGCGTGTGTGGATCTTGTCGGAAAATATGGCGAAAAGTATACTTGACGGTAATAGTTTGATTGCGGTGTTTACTTCAATAATGCCACTAATATATGCATACTCCACGTCTTAATTCCATTTCTGTTTAGTTCAGTTATCAGATAGTTATCAGTTATCAGTTTAGTTTAGTTTAGTCAGATTAAGGTAATCAAAAATCGCTGTTTAGAGCTTATGTAGGCCTACAGTTCAAAATTCATGTTTAACTGAATAAACAGTTAGTAAACACAAGTACATCTTATTGAACATAATGTATTTTCATCACCAATTATCATAGTAGAACAGTTTCTCAAGCAGTTTGCGATGCATTTTGGAAACCGGAGATGAGCCCCTGCTCTAATGCGTCACCTGGCTTGTGAAACCCGCTGTCAAAGACTTACTTTTAGTCATTATTTGGGTAGCACACATATTCTGAATGCCTTTGGCAGAATTCAAATGAGCCATTTTAATCTAGATTTAAAAAAGTGATCTATGCCTATATATATATATAATATATATATAATTTAAATTTTATTTTTTTAAGGTCAATTATTATTAGATTTTTTTTCATTGGCTACAGTACATTACAGTACAGTACAAACCACTTTTATCCAATAACTTGCCTAGTTAACTTAGCCTAGTCAACCAAATAACTGCTAAAATATTATGTGCTGTCATCATGGCAAAGTTAAACAAACAAAAAGTATATCAAACTAGTTGTTCTATAGAAAAATGTTCTCTATTAAACAGCACTTGGGAAATGTAAAAATAATAAAAATTTAAGGCTAATAATTTTACCTTGTATATGCCTTGTGTTATATAATAATTGTGCCAAATATATAAGAAGATATAAAGTTACATTAAGTCTTAAAGTAGTCTGAAATGACATTTTTTAAAACATCACTGAAGACACTGAATTATAGTAAATTAAAAAAAAGTGCCGTATTAGGGCTGAACAATATACAGTTTAAGCATCGATATCGCAATGCGTGTATCTGCAATAGTGACATACGTAGAATAGATTATTTATTAAAGATTAAAAGATTATCAAATATTATTATTTGAAATGAGGACCATGATATTTTACATTTGATTGATTGTTCAATTTCTGTACTTGGATACTGTTACACTGCTCAGTGTTTATTTTACTTTTATTTTTGCTCTGTCGTATTTACAATGTAATTTATTATATATTATGCAGATGCACTGCATATAGAAAAAGTCTTGATCATCATCAGGCGATCTAAATTATTGAATTCTTTCAAAATAGACTTATTCAAATCATCAGGTGAAATTAAATTCATATTGCAATATTTGTATATCGCAGCAAAACAAAATGTTGAAATTTCAGATTTTTCCAATATCGTACAGCCCTATGCCGTACCGTACTCTTCAATAAACCTTAATGAATACACCATCATTCTATATTTGCAAATTGATATATTAGATTGATAAAAGTGAAATAAATCAAATATGCAATGACATCATGATTAAAGTGGAATGGAAAAAAGTGGATGTGTGTAGCTGTTCTTACCTGTTTGAAGTCTGAAGAGAATCTGACAGCTGCTCTGATCGAGGAGAAGAGAAAAGCTTTGCATGTGTGATTTACAGATCACCGCCTATTTTCACATCTAATACAGTGAGAGGGGAGGGATAAACAAGAAACGTTTTGGACGTGTGAGTTACTGGTTTGTTGTTTTTTTTTTTTCTTCCTTGTTCCTGAAGAACGTCATAGAACATTTTGAAAATAACAGAAATCAGCTGCTTTTGTTCAGTTTTGATGCCAGTGTCACATTTAGCAAAGGTGGCTTTTTGCAACATTAATGCTTAAATCAGTTACCAACATTAAAGTATAATTCAAAACATTAAAATTGACATGCAAGTGGGCGAGTCAGGTGTGTAACTTTAGTTCACCTGCACTGACTAAACACAAAAACAGGACTGACAAGCAGCTCTTTTTACAAAAAAACATTCTTTTACTTTCATTTTATTCACTTCACAATGCCGCAATCATGTGACACTACCTGAAACTCCACATTCATGCCATTTGAATGATAAATGATTTTGATATGGGTATATCACAACATGTGCTTTTAATTTCAGTTTTACAGTTTGCAACAGTATATCTATCTAGACAGACAGACAGACAGACAGACAGACTTGAGGCTGTAATTGCTGCCAAAGGTGCATCAACAAGTATTGAGCATTCTGTCTGTCTATCTGTCTGTCTATCTGTCTGTCTGTCTGTCTGTCTGTCTGTCTATCTATCTATCTATCTATCTATCTATCTATCTATCTATCTATCTATCTATCTATCTATCTATCTATCTATCTATCTATCTATCTATCTATCTATCTATCTATCTATCTATCTATCTATCTATCTATCCTTAGTGGCCACTTTATTAGGTACACCTTACTAGTACTGGGTTGGACCCTCTTTTGCCTTCAGAACTGCCTTCATGCTTCGTGGCATAGATTGAACAAGGTACTGGAAATATTCCTCAGAGATTTTGGTCCATTTTGACATAATAACATCACACAGTTGCTGCAGATTTGTCAGCTGCACATCCATGATACAAATCTCCCATTTCACCACATCCCAAAGGTGATCTATTGGGTTGAGATCTGGTGACTATGGAGGCCATTTGAGTACAGTGAACTCATTGTCATGTTCAAGAAACCAGTCTGAGATGATTCACGCTTTATGACATGGCGCGTTATCCTGCTGGAAGTAGCCATCAGAGGATGGGCACACTGTGGTCATAAAGGGATGGACATGGTCAGCAAGAATACTCAGGTATAGGCTGTGGCGTTGACACGATGCTGAATTAGTACTAATGGGCCCAAAGTGTGCCTAGAGAAAATATTCCCCACACCATTACACCACCAGCCTGAACCATTGATACAAGGCAGGATGGATCCATGTTTTCATGTTGTTGATGCCAAATTCTTACCCTACCATCTGAATGTGGCAGCAGAATTGGAGAATCATAATACCAGGGAATGTTTTTCCAATCTTCTATTGTCCAATTTTGGTGAGCCTGTGCAAATTTTAGCCTAAGTTTCCTGTTCTTAGCTGACAAGAGTGGCACTCGGTGTGGTCTTCTGCTGCTGTAGCCCATCCGTTTCAAGGTTGTGCATTCAGAAATGCATACCTTGGTTGTAATGAGTGGTTATTTGAGTTACTGTTGCCTTTCTATCAGATTGAAGCAGTTTGGCAATTCTCCCCTGACCTCTGGCATTAACAAGGCATTTGCACCCACCCAGATATTTTCTCTTTTTCAAACCATTCTCTGTAAACCCTAGAGATTGTTGTGCATAAAAATCCCAGTAGATCAGCAGTTTCTGAAATACTCAGACCAGCCCGTCTAGCACCAACAACCATGCCATGTTCGAAGTCACTTAAATCACCTTTCTTCCCCATTCTGATGCTCTGTTTGAACTGCAGCAGTTTTGTGGGGAGAAGAAGGAAGTGCGAATCCTAAATCAAGTCTGAAGAAAAAATGGCCAGCTGTTATGCTCAAATGGTGGTGTGTTCTAACTCATTTTCCAGTTTATATTAGGGGTATTTTTTTACATAAAATATATATTACAGCGTTAGTTTTAATAGTAGTTTTTGGTATAAGAAATGTCTCAAGATTAAATATCTTGAATCACAGGTTTTTGACTGTTTTCATATATGCAAGCTGTCCAATAAAATCCCCAGTATAATGTTTTTTAAAGACTGCTTGTTGTCAATAGTCTATTGTTCAGGATAAAAATCGAAGTGCATAGAAATAATACAAGTGTGAAACTTTGATGCTTTATTTCATTTCTGCCATTAGTGTGTTTTACAAACATTTAGCCAATTTGCAAAGGCCCAGTATTTTTAAGAAATGCTACATAATATCCTTAACATCAATATAAATTCACACGAGACCTGAATCTGCAACAATGCATTCAAATAGCAGAAAACATGGCCAAAACCAAAGCTTTCAGCAGCTGTCTTTATTGCAATAACACTCTCTCTAATACACACACACACACACATCATAAATACAACTGACATCCGGTATACAATCAAAAAATGTCCTTTAATCAACACACACACACACACACACCAATGACTGACAGTCGCACGGTCATAAGCAGCATTCTCGTATTCAACTTCAATTCAATGCCTGCTAAATCTGCCATACCCAGTCTGCAAAAACAAAACACGACTTTAACAGTCATGGTTATAAAAAAGCTTTAAAAAAGTAAGAGGTGTGTCAAAGACTGTTGTGGTTTGGAGATTGTTACTGAGGACATTCAAATGGGAGATTGGCGCAGGCACCTGTATGGATCTCACAAAAGCAGTTCTTCTCATTTCACTGTTCTTCTTTTCGTTTCGCTTGCTCAAGGCTTGCATCAGCCCTGTTTTGGCCCAAACAAACCAAACAGACAAGGTCTCTATGCACAGGACGTGTACTGATACCAATACAACATGTCCAACCAAAGGCTTTACATTTCGTTGAGCCTCAAAGTTGCAACACAATTCAAGGACACCGGGAACTATTGAAAAACAATCAACAAGACAGCTGTAAGCCGCCTCTAATGGATAGGAGTTGTGACATGATCACATTTCAAGACATTTGAACATTCCTGTAAAGAGCACATACATTGTTAATGAATAAATCAAGGTATTCGCTAACTATTAGCGCACCCATACTAGGCGGTTTGCATGCTAACAATGCTGGAAAACGAGTTTGTAAATAGCAAGGAATCCTTTGTTTTTATTAGAACTTTCGATTTGAATGCACCCTGAGTGTACCTGAAATGCATTTCGATGGTTTCTGATTTTGTCAAGTGTATCTGTCTGTGGACTGCAAAACATGGGCGTATTTTGCAGTAAGTTAGAAAGGCCTAACTTACAGTTATCGAGATCTCATTGAACCATGTGAGATGTCACCACAAGATGTTGTCGGCAAGATGGAGGAACAGCACATTTTCACCAAATGGTTTCATGAGTTTTCTCCAAATTTATCCACAACCAATTCATTTAATATTTTTTTTATATTCATTCATTTAGGAACTCCACCATGCAACTACACTCGCTGACTTCTTCCCTTTTGTCATGATAGTTAAGGTTGATTTATACTTCTGCGCCAAGCGCACGTATATGCTCTGGCACAGCCTTCACGTGGTCGCATAACCCTCGCTGTGGCCATCGCTTATGCGCACCTCTCAAAAAATGTAACTACACGTTGCAACGACGCATAGCGCAAGCTCTGTGATTGGTCAGCGTGGTAGCGTTGACGAGTGTGGGCGGAACCGAGAGCCAAGTGAACCCGTTGGAGTGAGTGTTTACAAGTGTGGAGTCCTGTGAAGGAGCTCCAGATGGAAAGTTTTGTTTTGTGTTTACCTTATGATTAAAGTTGTTGCACCTCCGCTGGTTACCGCCTCAAAATGAGAGAGTTTGAGCCACTTGTACATTAAGGTTGCGTTCAGAAAAAACAAAACACCAGTGAACTCGACACAGAGGAACATAAAAACCTCACTGCCAGCTAGTGTTTCGGAAGTGTTATTGCTAGGCATGGGACGATAACCTGCCTTTAGGTATACCGTCAAGGTTTTAAAAGTGTTAAAATTTTCTGTTACACCGTTCCCATTTTTTAACATGTTTTTTTTATGACTATTTTGAGGCAACAATAGAAAAGGACCCTCCACATCACAAGTTACTGGTCAGTCCATGATTCAGAAAACATCTAAAAAACAAATCTTGTATAAAACAACATGCAGCATGCTGTAGAGCTGAATAGTCCAGAGGCTTTATATCCAAAGTAAAGAAATATCCAAAGATGCCTTTTCAAAATGAAAAGAAATCCATGTTTTTCAAACTAATTAAGCCAGCAGAAGTCCATGACTTATTTTAATTATTTAGCATGACATTTATTGTTTCAAAATATTTTAAATGTTAAAAAATATATACCATGTTCAATAGGGTAAAAGTTGTTGCTTTTAACCCAGACATTTAAAAAGAACATAATTTTAGAGCAGTAATTACAATACCGTTATATCGTGGAACCGTGATATTTTTACCCAAGGTTATCATACCGTCAGAATCTTATACCGGTCCATGCCTAGTTATTGCAGAGCAACACAAACAGCGCGCAGAAGTATAAATGCACGGCAAGGCATGCGTCGTGGGTCACGGCGATCACTCGATTCAGAAGTATACACCAGGCTTTAGCCTACTCGGCATCGCCCCCTGTGGTTGCAAATAACAATAGAATGGTGAGTGGCTGTATGTTAATAACTGTGATGGTTGGGTTAAGGATTGGGGTAGTTGTAGACATTTAAAACTATGATGGTTGGGTTTAGGTTTGGGGAAGGTGTAGGCGTAATAATAATGATGATGGTTGGGTTTAGGTGTGGAGTAGGTGTAGGCATTAATAACATACTACAAGTTACGCCCCTAACTGTGCGTTCACATCGAAGGTGGTGAGAGCATCAAAGGTTGCTACATTGATCTTGTATTTAAAGGGGCCGTTGCAGCATATCATATCAGTTACATTCCCACATAAAACTTGTGGCTTTGCTCCACTCCACTTAATTATCCAATGTGTCCATATGTCTGAAATATCCTGAAGCAGCAATACTGTTTTGTATTGTCGCTTGAGATTCCCCCTTTTTTAAAGAAAAAAAAAATATATTACATTAATGGACATTGTAATACATTTCAATTGTATGTTCTTGTAAGAAAACATTGCAAATAATTGAAAATCCGGCGACCGCAGTAATCAAAGCCTTGGGAACAACTGTGGTCGGAACAAAAGTTCACAGGACTGTGTTCTCTGGACTCTCAAGCAGTGCACTTCTACATTCTGATTGCTTGCCGCTGAACTGCGTCATAGCTCATTACCATAAAGTTGACTTAATTTCAACTTTTCTCGACGCCCACACCAGCAAAGACGCGCCACGCCGCACTGCTCCTCGTCGCTTACCACCGCCAGCTCCAATTAAAAATAAATGACTTCCGGCTACTTTGACGCTCTCGCCGCTTTCGGTGTGAACGCCCCTTAATGTTCCATCCCTGTCTTGCAGTCCGCAGACAAACTCTACTCGATTTTGTGGCCACAGAAACGAACAATTCCTTGTTATTTAATACTGCACTACATGTTGTTAGCATGCTACATGTCGTTAGCATCCATAACCACTTTTTAAAGTTTATCTTTTAAAATTAAATGGATCTTAATGTAAAATATCATCAGTCAATGCATTGTTACCTATGAAATAAGCGGGTAAACAAAGTCGATAGAAAAACAATTTGCTTAAAGGTGCTGATTTGAAAAGTTTCCGAGCGATCAGATGTTTTAGTGACCTGCGTCTGTGACACGTGTTTGGATAGTCACTCTTCTTGGTGGGTTCTGCTCTGTGGTGCGATTGGCTATTAGCTCCTGCAGCTGTAGAGCGCCTCCACCAATGAAACAGAAGGCTGGGCAAATGGGGGCGGAGCAATCAACAGTCCCCTCCCACAGCACTCTCAGAGAGTGAGCATCGTAGAAAGTGAGGCGTCCCTTCTCAAAGTCCAGACACAGCCCGAGGCGAGGTGGTAACGGGGCAGTGAAAGGTCCAGTGGAGCTGTTAGATCCGCCACACTTGGGAAGTAAGATCTTGCCCATGCCCATTGTGAGGAAACAGAAAGGAGGAGGACAGTCTTGGGCGTCCTCTGCGCCACTGTCATGACCACTGTCTGGATCATACCTACAGAGAAATCAGAGGGAAAACATCAAATCACATTTACTACAAAAAATCATTCTCAATCTTTCGATTTACAGTAGAAGATCTGGACTCCTATAAAGATTTAATTGGCAGAAACCATCTGATGGACTGTTCATTTTGTTTAATATCATGTTTCTAAAACTAGCTCTCTTGAACTCATCAACCGAGGCTCACTGGAAATATGGCCTACATTTCTATAAAAGCTGAATATTGCTCTAGTTACACTTTTATACACCTTTATTTGACATCCATATACAGTATGTGCTACAGTATAAGCAGATGCAAACTGTTCAAAATCCATATTTAAGTGATCCAAATATTTGTTCACAAATCATGCACTATAGTAAAAGGGTTTTGCAGTCTTTGTATGGTATTGTTCAAGTTTCCATGACAAAAATAAGCCTTTATACATAACTAATCTGTCCTTGCAATCATTATTTGTATAAAAAGGAAACAAATATCATTGTTACTTCCTATATTGACATTTTTACATAAAAACTAAAGGGAAATTTAGGTTTTGTGCAAGTTTAGTTCCATGTACAGTTGAAGTCAGAATTATTCGCCCCCTTGAATTATTTGCCCCCCATATATATTTTTCACCAATTTCTGTTTAACATATTAAAATTTTGACCTTAAAATGTTTTTTTTTTATTTTATAAAATTAAAAACTGCTTTTATTCTAGCCAAAATAAAACAAATAAGACTTTCTCCAGAGGAACAAATATTATAGGAAATACTGTGAAAAATGCCTTGCTCTGTTGAACATCATTTGGGAGAGCTAATGATTTTGACTTCAAGTGTGTGTATTTCCAATGAACCAGAGTTCTAAGGATATTCTTTTTTCTCACCGTGGACTTGCCATGTCTTGTGGTAGATGGAACCATTCTTGGAGTTTTGCTTCAACACCCACTCCCACCTACACACATATAAAACAGCTCTTTAAGGCATAAACATTAATCATTTTTTAGGAACTTAAAAATAATAACATAATATACTTCAAATTCATACTTCATAATATTCTTTAAAAAAACAGCTTTCATTAAGTGTGACTTTACAGAAAGCGGCTTTACTTTACAAGCCCTCTATCAAACTGTATGGGGAGACTCATCAAATAGTAATAATAAGCGTTTACAAAGCGATGTAATACTTTCGAAAATCACGATTTTATATACTGTATATATATATATCCATACCTAATATCCGATGGCCAGAAAGTGATTATTTTTTTATAAATTATTAAAATATTGGCGTCTGTGATGCAGCAAGTCTAGAGACCATGATTTTATATGATTAAAAAGGGGTCATAAATGAATATTTTCTTAATTCAGATGAGTAGCGGCTTGGACCCGAAAACAGTATTTCATGTCACAACTTAACAAGCGGACACCCTGGTACACAAGGTAGCCCTAGGGATGGGCGATATGGCCTAAAATCCATATTGCGATATACATTGCAGCCTCTTGCGATAACGATATATATTGCGATATATAAATTATAATAGAACCATTTCAGAACAGGTTACAGAGACCCTTAGGAAAGCCAAACTGCTATTTTATTTAGGAAATAAAGAAACGTTGCATGTCATTTTGAGAACATTTATTGTGCAAAAGCAAAACTGTAATTAAACAACACAATGTTGCAGATAAATAAACTAAATGTAGTGCCTTTCAGAAAGAAAGACTTTTCTTTTAAGTCCTTGGTTCCTAAATGCCAAGTTACAGAGAACAAAAAAACTGGTGTCTTTTTAGTTAAGGAACTTACACTGTACTGAAATTACTTTTTAGTATTAAATTAGTCAAATAAAATTGTGTATTGCAGATACTTTAAATAAAAACATATTTCTAACCTGCAGCCTAAGGTAACACATTTGATTTTAAACATTTTGTTCTCCTAATGGAATTAAAACTGGTGTCTTGATCTGCTCTTTCTCTCTCTCCCTCTCTCTCTCTGTCTGCTGTGTTGGTGCTGCAGAGATTGAGACGCACCAGATAAAGTTTGCTTATAAAGTAATGCAAAAATGAATACAATTAATATCGAAAGCGAAAGCAGATTCTTGGACATGTCCGGGGAAAATGTATTGTCACCCCAAATAATGAGCTGGATCAGTCTATTTAGTCTTCGCGCTCTTCTGTATCCAGCGCGTCTCTGTGGGTCTGCATGCAGAGCATGTGAGTCTGTGGCAGAGTGTTCACAGTTTCTCGCGAACACAGAACCGGGCCGCCCCAATAATATATCGGCCGCCCAGGTAAAATCTGTGTGGGAAGCGCTGTGTGGGAATCTGTGTGACAAGCCACGACATGCCATGCATGAGTCTCGCAAGTTGTGCGACACGTCGCCATTCTGTGCCATGCGTTGCTTAGTGCTGTTGTTGAGAGCGTCAGCATGTGCTACAGTCACAATAGATTTCCAACGTAATACACCATAAGTTAGTGTGAAGAGCATGTTGTTTTACAGTGGCCGACTGAATTAAGTTATCAATCGAGCTTATTATTTTTTGTCGCAAATGCGAGCGAAATGGTCGCACTGTTGTTTATTCAAGATGATGCGTTGCAGCCGGCTGCAGCTCGTTGCTCTTAATTTCGCGGGTAGATTGCGTCATCAAACATGCATTATCGCGATAGTGCAATAGAATTAGAATCTCTATCGTAGGCCAATTTTGTATCGTTTATATCGCATATCGTTTATATAGCCCATTACTAGGTAGCCCTGCATACCTTTACGTTTTTCACACTCACTTGTTGCAGCAAAGATGAAGTCTAGATGGGGATACAGCTGTGGATACTTGGGTATTCGCACTTCAATTTTGCATATTGTTTGTGACACTGTACAATAATAGTTAGTATATTACATTGCTGTGAGGGGTAGGTTTAGGGTTGGGGTAGACTTTAAAAAAAAAATCTAATGGGTAAATTATAAAAAATATAAATTATATAAAAAATTATTGTTAAATTCCATCCAAAGCTGTATCCATTCTAGCAACAACTGTGCTTCTCAATTCTCATTTACAGTGGGGCAAATAAGTATTTAGTCAACCACCAATTGTGCAGGTTCTCCCACTTAAAAAGATGAGAGAGGCCTGTAATTTTCATTATAGGTATGCCTCAACTATGAGAGACAAAATGAGAAATAAAATCCAGAAAATCACATTGTAGGATTTTTAATGAATTTATTTGCAAATTATGGTGGAAAATATTTGGTCAATAACAAAATTTAATCTCAATAATGTTTTATATACCCTTTGCTGGCAATGACAGAGGTCAAACGCCCTTCAGAAGGTTTTCACACACTGTTGCTGGTATTTTGGCCAATTCCTCCATGCAGATCTCCTCTAGAGCAGTGATGTTTTGGGGCTGTTGTTGGGCAACACGGACTTTCAACTCCCTTCTAATATTTTCTATAGGATTGAGATCTGGAGACTGGCTAGGCCATTCCAGGACCTTGAAATGCTTCTTACAAAGCTACTCCTTCGTTGCCCGAGTGGTGTGTTTGGGGTCATTGTCATGCTAAAAAACCCAGCCATTCTTCATCTTCAATGCCCTTGCTGTTGGAAGGAGGTTTTTACTCAAAATCTCACGATGACCCTATTCATTCTTTCCTTTACATGGATCAGTCGTCCTGGTCCCTTTGCAGAAAAAAAGCCCCAAAGCATGATGTTTCCACTCCCATGCTTCATGGTGTTCTTTGGATGCAACTCATCATTCTTTCTCCCCCAAACACAACAAGTTGAGTTTTTATCAAAAAGTTTGGTTTTCGTTCCATCTGATCATATGACATTCTCCCAAACCTCTTCTGGATCATCCAAATGCTCTAGCAAACTCCAGACGGGCCTTAACATGTACTGGCTTGCAGTGTGCTACTGATGGTGGATCAGGGATTTTTTCTCACAGATCTTATCATCATTTCAACCCCACAAGGTAAGATTTTGTATGGAGCCCCAGATCAAGGGGGATTATCAATGGTCTTGTATGTCTTTCATTTTCTAATAATTGCTCCCACAGTTGATTTCTTTACACCAATCTGCTTACATATTGAAGATTCGGTCTTCCCAGCCTGGTGCAGGTCTACACTTTTGTTTCTGGTGTCCTTTGACAGCTCTTTGGTCTTGGCCGTAGTGGAGTTTGGAGTGTGACTGGTTGAGGTTGTGGACAGGTGTCTTTTATACTCATAATGAGTTCAAACAGATGCCATTAATACAGGTAACATGTGGAGGACAGAGGAGCCTCTTAAGATGAAGTTACATGTCTGTGAAAGCCAGAAATCTTGCTTGTTTGTAGGTGACCAAATACTAATTTTACGGAGGAATTTACCAATTAATTTATTAAAAATCCTACAATGTGATTTTCTGAATTTTGTTTTTTATTTTGTCTTTCATAGTTAAGGCATACCTATGATGAAAATTACAGGCCTCTCTCATCTTTTTAAGTAGGAGAACTTGTTTAAGTGTGAACTCTTGAAATGACACTTTTATACACCATTTTGTGCATCAATGTGCATGCCCACATTGGCCCTTTGTTTAGTCATGAGACGTTATACATCAATGGAAAACGTGATTATTCCAGTCCTTTGAATATTTCATTGAGGCATACCTATGATGAAAATACAGGGCTCTCTCATCTTTTTAAGAGGGAGAACTTGAACAATTGGTGGCTGACTAAATACTTCTCTTTCCTCACTTCCTTTCCTTGCATCTTAGCTCCACCCCTTCATTATGCCAGGGAAGGAAATTATATATCCTTGCTTCCTTTACTGTCACTTCAAAGTGTTGTCCTCTAATGAACAATCTAATTTTGCTTGCATCAGGATTCTTAAATTTTAGATATAATTATTTACACTGTAATTGTTTCAACCTTCACTAACACCCTTAAATCCTATTTGATCTGCAATTCCGGTGTGCTTAGCTTGGCTCTTATTTACTCTTATTTGCTCAAGTGGTGTTTTACTGTGACTTCAGCAGCTCAAGGCATATGAACAAATGCGCCAATCTCACAAAGCATTTTTTGTTGTTAAGCGAAGCTTCATAAACTATTTTCGAGAGGAGTACGTAATCGCGGCTGGTCTCTCATCTGTAATCATTAGTAAGCTAATCGGATCAATCCAAACTCACTATAAATTGCCTGACTAGCATTACTCCCTCATCTTCGTTTTTTGAAGAATGCCCCCCATCCACCCCCTCTCCTCCTTTTCTTCCGTAGCCAGGGGGAGCTCTCGAGAAGCTCCCCCTTACATGCTCATTGACCAGGCTGGAGCCCTGTGTTCAATTATCTCCGAGCTCAGGGTTCTCTCCCGGGACAACATGCCAAATCTGCTATTATTATCAAGCAGTATCTAAGTATAAACTCTTTCATACACCATTTTGTGCATCAATATGCATGCTCACATTGGCCCTTTGTTTAGTCATGAGATGTTAAACATCAATGAAAAGCGCGATTATTCCAGTCCTTTGAATATTGTTACAAAGATCAAAGAATTGTCACACCTTCACGAAACACAAATGGCCGAAGTATACTTTTAGCTTAATGTGTCCTTACTGAATTATAGTATTCATTTCTTTAAAGTAAAAAATATCTTACTGACTCCAAACTTCTAAAAAGTAGTTTATGTTTACCTTAACCAGGTAGGATCCAGGCTCTACTGAGCATGCCCAGTAGTGTCGTCCCTGTGTGACGGAAACATCAGCCACGAGAAGGTCAGATGTGAGATGGCAGGAGGTCAGGGCCCTATCTGCAGCCTGCAAAAGCGTCATCCCAGGAACGCTGCGGGCATACGTCTGCCCCTTCCCCAGCGCCACCCGCTCCGCATGCAGACCCCAGCGCGAATCCAGGCAGAACGACAACACTGAGATTGAGGTATGCGGGAGTGGAGGAGAGAGTTGGAAAGGCCAGGTCGTAGGGAGCAGAACACAAAACGAAACGAGGATGAGGGAGTCAAAGTGAGGGATCGAAACATGTAAAAAGGGGATAGAAAAGAACAGAGCGGGGATATGTATGGATAAGCATAAAAGGGAAGAAAAATGGGATTGGAAATTTGGAGAAAAGAGGGGGAACAAAGAGGACAGCAGGAACATTGTACATATTCCAGGACTCTAGGATTAAGAGGAGATCAAGCAGCTTAAATATTCCATTTTGAATAGGAATACAAGTCACAGAAAGAGCAGCGATAACAGGAGAAAAGGAAGGAGGAGAATAACGGGAATCACAAGGAGAAATAATACAGAAAGAGAAGTAAAAAAAAAAGAGACATTAAAGAGTTGTGGATATGCATGGTGAAATGTACTACTAATAAGCAAAATTGCATGAGAGAAAAATTAAAGAGAATGTGATATGCATATAATAGCACAAAACAAAAACAGGTTCAGTTTGTTGTACTAGAATTGTGGATGGATGGATGGATAGGTGGAACAATAAAACAATCAATAGCTAAATTAATAAACAGATCATGGGATGAATGTTAAAACAAAGAGAATGATAAACAAAGAGACGCATGAGTTATTGAACAAACAAAAATGTAACACAATAAGATGATGACGGATGAACAATTGAGTCAACAAACTCAAGAAGAATTAATATGTGTGGGGGATGCATGAATGAGCATTTGAATCAACAAGTGGATGGATGGTTGGGCATTTGAGTGAATCGACAAGAGAATGGATGCAAAGATTAATTGATAGGCATTTGAGTGAATTGACAAGGGGATGGATGGATGAGCATTTGAGTGAATTGACAAGAAGATGGATGGCTGGACGGATGGATGAGCACTTGAGTGAATTGACAAGAAGATGGATGGCTGGACGGATGGATGGATGAGCATTTGAGTGAACTGACAAAAAGATGGATGGATGGATGGATGGATGGATGGATGGATGAGCATTTTAGTGAATTGACAAGAAGATGGAAGGCTGGACGGATGGATGGGTGAGCATTTAAGTGAATTGACAGGAAGATGAATGGCTGGATGGATGGATGGATGAGCATTTGAGTAAATTGACAGGAAGATGGATGGCTGGATGGATGGATGAGCATTTGAGTGAATTGACAGGAAGATGAATGGCTGGATGGATGGATGGATGGATGGAGGGATGGATGGATGGATGGATGAGCATTTGAGTGAATTGACAGGAAGATGGATGGCTGGATGGATGGATGAGCATTTGAGTGAATCGACAAGATAATGGATGGATGGATGGATGGATGGATGGATGGATGGATGGATGGATGGCTGGACGGATGGATGGATGAGCATTTGAGTGAACTGACAAAAAGATGGATGGATGGATGGATGGATGGATGAGCATTTTAGTGAATTGACAAGAAGATGGAAGGCTGGACGGATGGATGGGTGAGCATTTAAGTGAATTGACAGGAAGATGAATGGCTGGATGGATGGATGGATGGATGGATGAGCATTTGAGTAAATTGACAGGAAGATGGATGGCTGGATGGATGGATGAGCATTTGAGTGAATTGACAGGAAGATGAATGCCTGGATGGATGGATGGATGGATGGAGGGATGGATGGATGGATGGATGAGCATTTGAGTGAATTGACAGGAAGATGGATGGCTGGATGGATGGATGGATGGATGAGCATTTGAGTGAATCGACAAGATAATGGATGGATGGATGGATGGATGGATGAGCATTTTAGTGAATTGGCAAGAAGATAGAAGGCTGAACGGATGGATGGATGAGCATTGAGCGAATTGACAGGAAGATGAATGGCTGGATGGATGGATGGATGGATGAGCATTTGAGTGAATTGACAAGAAGATGGATGGCTGGACAGATGGATGGATGAGCATTTGAGTGAACTGACAAGAAAATGGATGGATGGATGAGCATTTTAGTGAATTGACAAGAAGATGGAAGGCTGGACGGATGGATGGATGAGCATTTGAGTGAATTGACAAGAAAATGGATGGATGAGCATCTGAGTGAATCAACAAGAGGATAGATGCAAAAATAATTTGATCAGCATTTGAGTGAATTGACAAGAGGATGGATGGCTGGACGGATGGATGCATGATCATTTGAGTGAACTGACAAGAAGATGGATGGATGGATGGATGGATGGATGAGCATTTTAGTGAATTGGCAAGAAGATAGAAGGCTGAACGGATGGATGGATGAGCATTGAGCGAATTGACAGGAAGATGAATGGCTGGATGGATGGATGAATGAGCATTTGAATGAATTGACAAGAAGATGGATGGCTGGACGGATGGATGCATGATCATTTGAGTGAACTGACAAGAAGATGGATGGATGGATGGATGGATGGATGGATGGATGAGCATTTGAGTGAATTGACAAGAAAATGGATGGATGAGCATCTGAGTGAATCAACAAGAGGATGAATGCAAAAATAATTTGATCAGCATTTGAGTGAATTGACAAAAAGATGGATGAATGAGCATTTGAATGAATTGACAAGAAGATGGATGGCTGGACGGATGGATGGATGAGCATTTGAGTGAACTGACAAGAAAATGGATGGATGGATGGATGGATGAGCATTTTAGTGAATTGACAAGAAGATGGAAGGCTGGACGGATGGATGGATGAGCATTTGAGTGAATTGACAAGAAAATGGATGGATGAGCATCTGAGTGAATCAACAAGAGGATAGATGCAAAAATAATTTGATCAGCATTTGAGTGAATTGACAAGAGGATGGATGAATGAGCATTTGAATGAAGTAACAAGAAGATGGATGGCTGGACGAATGGATGGATGAGCATTTGAGTAAATTGACAAGAAGATGGATGGATGTGCATTTAGGTGAATCGACAAGAGGATGGATGCAAAAATAATTTGATCAGCATTTGAGTAAATTGACAAGAGGATGGATGCATCAAATAAGCATGAATGAATGAGCAAACAAAGAGATGAATGAATCAACAAGTAAACAAACAACAGTCTGTTTAAATCTGTGGATTTATGGATGAACAAGTGAGAGAACCAACAGGCTTTAATGAGTCTATGAATCAATGGACGAACATCTAAGCGGACAAACAAAAACATGAATAGATCTGTGGATAATCTCACATGAATAGATACATTGAAAAATAAAAGATCAAAAAAAGTTAACAAATTATATGAATGAATGATTGAACAAATAGAACAAGCCTTACAAGTGATGAAAACTGTAAGTTAAAGAAGTAGAATAAGTGAAAAGGGAACAAAATAAAAAAACAAACTTTCAATAATGTGAGGAAATTGGGGAGCTTGTGGAAAATAAGGGAGTCTCTGAATAGCTGATATTTGGAAGTGGTCTGTGCATTAGTGTATGGATGTATCTTACCTGGTGCAGGTGTTGTGTGTAGATACACCTCCTCACTGTACTCTCCAAACCCTGCCTTATTACATCCTCGAACCCTCAGAACGTACACACTGTCCATCTCCAGCTTGTCAATCACGGCACTGGTCCCGCTCACATCATCCAGACGCTGCCAAGAACAGTGTGTGCCATTACTTCCTGAGCTTCCTTCAGACCACACTCTGCCCCACACTGCTCCAGCTCCACCCACTTTCCTCTGAAACTCCACTGAGTAGTGCCAGGCAGGGGCGGAGTCTTGTGGAAGGCGCCAGCACAGATAGAGCTGGTCATAGGCTAGGGTCTTCTGAGTGTCAATCACAGGAGCCAATGGGGCTGCAGAAGGAAAACAAGAGGTTGGAAATTATATGCGAAGTCCAATGGAGGTGTGCTTAAATGGTAGGTTCTCGCCAAAAATTCATATTCTGTCATCATTTACTCAAAAAACCCTTGAAACATTCTTTTTTTTTTCAGAAATCAAATGAAAATATTTGACGTAATATGAAATATTTCTGTCTTAACTATATTCATTCAAAATGTCTAAAATTTTCTAAATTCAAATGAATTAAATAGTTTAATCTGAGTCTTCTGATGAAAAACATTTGCTTTAATTGATGTACACACTTACTCATTGTCCTTATTTTTATTATCCATCCCTAATATACAGTTTTTATGACTGTATACCCAATATTTTCAAATGAAAACCACATCATCCTCAATGCAATGCAGTCTGGTCCTAGACAGTTCATGCACCTTATTTTTTTGTAAGAGTGGACACGATAATTGTTATTAAAATATATCAAGACCTCCAGTCTCATTCACTTCCATTTATAAGGAGTTTTTTGCACTAGGTAGTTATAGGAACTCGGGTACAGAACGGGTACTAGCCACAAGGCCAGTTCCCGGACAACATTTTTCCCCCAGGCCATTTTACTGGTTGCATTCACAATGTCACAAGGAACTGTGAAGTGACGTAAGAAGGCGGACAGTGATCTAAAACAGCATTCAACAAAATCAACAACTGGAGAATGAAGATCACACTGTGGTAGCTGAGATTTTATTGTATGCTGTGTGTTTCATAATGGTTGAGATTAAATGTAGACTTATTATGTCTACGTAGTTATGTGACTGAAAGAGGGTGGCTCAGTGGGTAGGGCTGTCGTCTCACAGCAAGAAGGTCGCTGGTTTGAGCCTCGGCTGGATCAGTTGGCATTTCTGTGTGGAGTGTTGATGTAGGTTTCCTCTGGGTGCTCCGGTCCCCCCAAAGACATGCGTTATAGGTGAATTGGGTAAGCTGAATTGTCCGTAGTGTATATGTGTGAATGAGAGTGTGTGAGTGTTTTCCAGTGATGGGTTGCAGCTGGAAGGGCATCCACTGCGTAAAACATATGCTGGATAAGTTGGTGGTTCATTACGCTGTGGTGACCCCTGAGGGACTAAGCCAAAAAGAAAATGAATGAATGACTAAAGGGGCAAAAATAAGAGGTGTGAAACCATAACGCAACTTGTAGTGTTTTGTATTCACCTTATTCTCCACTTACGAGTGGCCGCAGCCATCTGAATTATTTTGGCTCGAGACTTCCGGTCTCATTCACTTCCATTCATTTTTATATGTTAAAAACAGCTCGTTCTGCTTCTTGATGTTGCAAATTGATATTTTCTTATTATATTATTCTATTTTGTTTGTATAGTCATGCAAACACTTGTTTGTAGAGCAAGTAGTTTGACCATTTTCTGACGTTTATTATTCCTAGTCATTTCTCCCATAGGCAGCTGAATCGGAAGTTCTAAAACAATAGCAAAAACGAGCGCACTTCCACTTTGAAGAATAAGGTCAATAACCAGGACTATGACTGGGTGGTATGATGGTATATATCATTGCAGCAGAATGAAATCTGTACCGTAAAAGAATTATATATGTAAATAATGTAAATAAGTGTGAGTGGCCAGCTCACGTGCAGCTTGCTTTATATATTCAACAAGAAGTGATCACTTCGTTTCTCAATTTATACAACAATTATATAAACAATAGTTTATATTTAGTATTTTTAAAGAGAAAAAACTTTACATATTTATATTTTCATATTTAAGTTTTTTGTCCTGTTACTTCCTTGGGATATATTTTATAATCTGTGAGAAGATGTTACATGAGAAATGTTTATAATAATAAGGTCTGTCCACATAAATCTGTTAAATGTGACATGCAGTGGATTTTGTTGTTCATCTAAAGTCATATTTTGTTTGTTATATTTATAAGGTTAAAAATAAAATACAAAATAATCAAAAAAGATCCTTTTCTTAAATATATTTAAGCTTATTTATTATATAAAGTCCTTTTGTACATTTTCTGGAATAGCTAACTTAATAAAAAACGATATTGTGAAAGATATCATTAACTTGCCTGATCATCTCAAAATCTCATAACGTGAAATAAAATATTGGTCATATCGCCCAGCCCTATTCAAGACTGAGAAAAGATGAAGAGAAAAGGTGAATGCTGCTAACATTAGCTTATTAGCTAAACATGTATTTCTGGTTACACTTTAAAATTGCATGTGTTCTCCCAATCAGCTGACATTTGCCTTACTCTAGTTCCTATTGTGCTGAATTACACCCTGCTCTGCAGTGGAAGATCATTACGGCATCACAAAAGGTGTTACTTTAACTAAAACTATTCCAGTTCCTGTGGTGTGAACATGCCAAAACGCAGGTACTTCCATCAGCAGTTAAAGGAAATGTGGAATGGTTCCTCTGGTCTGAAAAACCCCATAGTTGTACTAACACACTGGTTCAAAGCACAGTTATACTTCTTTTTCAGTCAAAAATCAATAATGCAATTATTAGCTGTCAGAATCTGCATCCCTTTATTTTTTCTAAAGTATTGTAAAATGATGTACTTTAGTCTCATAGAAGGCACTGAGGTCTATCCTATTACACCACTTAAATATGTCTGGCCTCACCACTGCCAAAAATGAACACACTTTCTAATGGGTTCGGAACAACATGAGGGTGAATAAATGATGACAGAAATGACATTTAGCAGGGAGCTAACAGCTAGAAAAGCAATTCAAGGTATGTAGTGATATTATGAAAACCTTGTATAAAGTCCATGCTGCTGAGTGTTTTGAGCTCTCTGGAGACATCCATCTGAAAGTGTCGGAATGAGGGATCAGCGGAAAGAGAGAAATGCTGCAGATTTTCTATTGCTTTTACCAATCTGAAAAGGAGAAAAATACAAATGTAGAATATAAAGCAGATCTCTGCATAAGTGTAACAGTTGTTCAATGTTTATTTTTTTTTAAGTTTTTCTAAAAAGCACACTATAGGCTTGTGCTGGATTGCAATTTTGTAAACGTTTTGCAGACACATTTACAGTAAACACTGACCTGTTGTGTGTGACTCTGGCAGCCTGAACAAAGCACGACTGGTCAGATTCCTTAAGCAGCTCCTGGGTGTATGTGAGCAGTCCTGCGTTTTCCAGCAGACTCTGTTTTTCAGAGAGCTGAGCGTTGAGAGCTGCTGCCCGCTGTGCACGAGACCCTTCCAGACACATAGTCAAAGCCCCCTGACGCTCAGCCAGCACAGCACGCAGCTCATTCACACACTGAGACAACTGCTCTTTCACCACTGAACTGTTCACCTGAACACAAATGGACAGAGACAGTGAACATGACAAAAACAAGTTCATGTTATATTTAAGAGCAGACATATTATCTACTTTTAGATGTTATTTATATATGTGAAAGTATCTCTTTTTCAAGTGTTTGAATATTTACATTATTTAATTAATAAAATATTTGTAGTGATCAGAATAATTGAGTACACCACCTTTTGAAAATGAATATTTTTATCCAATTCTCAGTGAATATAAACAGTTATATCCATTTAAATAAGAGTTTGGTCACCTAATACGACTCAGGCTCATTATGAGCCCCTATATACATTTCTGGAGAGCGCCAAATACGTCCCAGGAGTTATGTTTTTGTTTTTGCAGTTTTCATTTTCACGAATCCGAGGCCGCTATGTATGCTTTTTGAGATCTCAAATTTCTTTCGAGAGTGCCATTCGCGCCAACTGTTCCCGCATAAATCCACCAGAGGCTGCTGTGTACTCTTTTTGAGATCTCAAATTTCTCTTGCGAGTGCCATTCGCGCCTGCTATTCCCGCGTAAATCCACCAGAGGCCACTGTGTATGCTTTTTGAGATCTCAAATTTCTCTTGCAAGTGCCATTCGCGCCTGCTGTTCCCGCGTAAATCCACCAGAAGCCGCTGTCAACTGACTGACTGACTGACTGACTGATCAATGACTGACCCACCCTCCTCCATCCCTAAACCCAACCAATAGCTTTTTCAAAAGCAATCTAGAAAAAGAAAAGCCCTCGCCTGATTTTTACCATGTTTTCAGATTTTACCACATCCTCACACTGTTATTTATTTGTTTATTTTATTTTTTGGCTTCTGTTTTTGTCTTGCCCGCTTTCTGGAACCATTCTTCAATGGACTCGAACCCCCTCATTGTGGTCAGCTCCTCTCTGCATCTTAAGTCTGCCGACGTACATGGCAAGCTAACTGAACAAACTGGTAACAGCGGGAAAGCCGTCCATACGGAGGTAAGCGGTCAGCTAGTAAATGCAAAAAGGAACGGCGTCATACCGCCCCGGAGCATTCGTTTGAAAGATGAAATGCAGCCATACGTACTTCTGACTACATAATTCGTGATCTCCAGAACTTTATATGGGGCTACATTATGTTGCAACATAGATTTATTTAAACAAGTTATTGCAAAAATAATAATAATAACAATTAATAAATACAAACTACAAAATGCAACTAAATTTGACATTTTTATGTTTCTCTTGATCCTGTTTATTAGAATGCTATTTAATATGTTTTCCCAACATATTCATTTGGGTGTACTAATCTTTGGATTGTGATCTTAAGCTTTTTTATTAGATTAGTTCCAGTTTTGGCTTATGTATATCTAATATGCATGAATATATTTTTTGTAAAGCATCCTAGAAAATATCAAGGAGATATATGAGACATATTTATGCTGAGCTCTGTAATTTTGAGCTGAGCTCTGTATTTGTTTAGTGTAATTTAGATGTTATAATCTATAGTTTACAAAAATAACAACTGCAATAAATGAACATTAAATTATAAATATTACATCAAATATACACATTTAAAAATTATGATTATCAATTATTAGAAAAATTGAATTAATATATTATAATTATTTATTATTGTTATAATAATAATAATAATAATTATTATTATTATTATTATTATTATTATTATTATTATTATTATTATTATTATAGTCAACATTTGAAGTAGTTCAAAATAATTGATCAAAGTTGTCCTAAAACTATTCAACAGCACCCATTCTTGTATTCTAGGAATGTTTGGAAAACTTTTTTGACCCACTTCACATGCTGACTACTGTACATAAAGAAGTGACCTATTATTTATAGATTTACTTCCATATACAGTTGAATTCATTATTAGCCCTCCTGAATTATTAGCCCCCTGTTTATTTTTTCCCCAATTTCTGTCTAATGGAAAGAAGATTTCTTCAACACATTTCTAAACATAATAGTTTTAATAACTCATTTCTAATAACTGGTTTATTTTATCTTTGCCATGTTGACGGTAAATAATATTTTACTAGATATTTTTCAAGACACTTCTACACAGCTTAAAGTGACATTTAAAGGCTTAACTAGGTTAATTAGGTTAACTAGGCAGGTTAGGGTAATTAGGCAAGTTATTGTATAACGATGGTTTGTTCTGTAGACTATCGGAAAAAAATATAGCTTAAAGGGGCTAATAATTTTCACCTTAAAATGGTTTTTAAAAAATAAAAACTGCTTTTATTCTAGCCGAAATAAAACAAATAAGACTTTCTCCAGAAGAAAAAAATATTATCAGACATACTGTGAAAATTTCCTTGCTCTGTTAAACATCATTTGGGAAAAATTTAAAAAAGAAAACTAAATTAAAAGGGGGGCTAATAATTCTGACCTCAACTGTATATATAAAAAAACAGCTTTTTCTATTATTCTATCTCTATAGTCACACACTCTGGCTCAGTTTCCATAACCTCAGCTGTCTGTCAAACTCTGCAGGTTTGCTTTAAACAGCGGTGTCCTTTACCTCAGTCTGAGCGATGCCACTCTCTACTTGGGTGATCTGTGCCTGCACTGAGTCTTGATTGGCTAAGATGTAGTTCATCTCCTTGGTGATCTTGTCCTGTGATTTGACAACACAGAGAATGAATAAGGAGTTAAACACAGACACGCTGTAGATTTTTCTCCGCACAGCCTACAGTCATAGAGAGGAAGTATTTTAGCTTAGAGAGATTACTCCAAATAACTATTTCAGACAGGGAAGAAAGGTTTGTTGGGCATATTTACACCGTTTATAAGACTATGCAACTTTTCCCTCTGCCACAGGATGCTTTGCATAAATTATAGGAGTATTTTTTTATTAAACTGTAAAGGCTTCTCCTTTGTTTTTTTGTGATTTACTCTCACATTTGTCCTTTTCTTTTCTGAAAGGATCAGATGTCGGAGACACTTCAATAATCACACACATGTTATTATCATCAGCTCAAGAAGTTCGTTATATCAAATATACACTCCAAAAAAAAAGCTTTTTTTGCTCGTTCAAACTACTTATTTAAAATAAGCTGAGTCAACACAATTCTTGAGATTTCATTGGGACAACTTAAGTTTCTTATGTTCATTACACATAAATTTGTGAAAAGTGTTAAGTTAACTTAATCGATTTGTGTTGCGACAACATGAATGAATTGTGTGAAACCGCTCGCACTTTTTAGACGGCCTCGTAATACAACAACAGGACACGGCAGATTTTGTTCTTCTTGGCTTTGTGGCTGTACATCAAGACAATGACAAGGTTTGTTTGAGCTTGGGTCATCCATGGCTCGTTATTATAGGCATGTAGTATTACGATGTAATGTCTCGGCTGTGTATTTAAAATATGGCAGTTTCTTTGTTTTCATTTTGGCTAGCTCCACGAGCTTGTGAAGTATCTCTGTAACCAATCAGCGGTCAGCTCCACCTTTTGGTACCCTTTCTCGTGTTTGGTACCCTTTCGAAAGGGTGCCGAAAAAGTGGTACGGTACAGTTTTGACAGTGGAAACGGCCATACAACCGTACCGTACTATACTACTCAGTAGAAACGGGCCAGAAGCAAACAGTAATGCATTTTTTCTCCTCACAGTTCATCAATCCAATATTAAAAGGCAACTTTTTAGAATTAACTTTCAGCAGACAATGGCTGTTTCTAAATATGCATTTTTCAGCATCCTTGTGTTCTCGTGTAACGTCATCATCTTCCGCCAAAATTCAGTAACAAAACTCAAGACCATAAGAACGGAGGATGCGTGAAAATTTCTGGATGTGTTCTTTATTTGAGGTCTGAGAAGTCATTGCAGCTGAATAAAGGAGGTGGGAAGCACAGCATTTTAAACCTGTTTATTATTAAGTTAAGATACATAACTTATTTATCTCAGGAGTTTCTCAAGTGAGATAGTGATATTAAACATTAACATGAAAATCTTAATAAAGGCATAAATACATTAAGGTTGTTTCTTTGGTGAAATTTGTATTTAAAATCTGATTTATTGTGCAAAGTATATTTGTAAGGTGCATGTTATATATATATATATATATTGAAAACGGAAAAAAACAACAAATCGCTGTGAGAATGCTGTAATGTTTAAATAATTTTCGGTTAAAACGCTGACAGGCAAGCGACCATCTGGAAGAACTCAGCATCTCAATCCTCACAGGACACATTCTGTGTTCTCGCGGTCTCCTGAGTTCGTTCTTGCGAGGTAAACTGACAAGAACGGTCTCCACAAGAACACGAGTATGTTCTCTGCATTCTTGGAAATGAGAAACAGCCAATGAATAACCCCAGAAACTCAAAACAAGTCTTTCCATTAAATATTATGGACTCTGCTGTAGGAAGAGCAAAATGAAAATAATCTTGAGAAACAAAACAGTGAATTCAAAAAGTCTTTGGCAGCAGATATGCTTGTGTTACTAATGTAACGTTAAATTAAGTGTAACATTATTTTAGTGATTTGACAAGTAAAAAGCCAAAACATACCTCTCACTCAGGTTTCACTATGTATATGGAATATTTTCTTTATTTTTGCAACCTTATTTCCTTATTAATACATCTCTATTATTTGAATGATTTGTTTTGGTTCTTTTGAATGGAAGATCCCCTTAGAAGTGCAATCTGTAATTTCAAACACACTAATGGTGTGTGGGAAAAGGTGGATGACGGTCAGGAATGTGTACCTTTAGAGTCTGGTAAGCCACCGCAATAGGCATGATCTTGTGTCCACTGTGGGTACGACGGAGTTTACACAGTGAACATAACAGACGCTGACATGACCTACAGTAAAACTGCAGCCTCTCCTGCTCATGCTCCACACACACCAGCACCTGTGGACAGGACATGAGGTTAAGAGGAAATGTGAATGATCAAGAATAGTCTGAGTTGACTTCTGTGGAAAAGAACAATATTTGAATGTTATTTGCATGGGACCCAAAATAATTTCAGCAAAATATCAGAGCAAATGTTTACCGCTGTTTAGTTGAGTTCTTTCATATGTCTTTATGCTAAAATTAATAATTAAAGGGATAGTTTACCCAAAAAGAAAAATTATTTCATCGTTTACTCACCATTCACTTGTTCAAAACCTAGTCAAGGTTCTTTCTTCTGTTGAGCACAAAAGAATATAATTTGAAGAATGCTGGTTCCAGCAACCAGAATTCTTCAAATATGTTTTGTGCATGTGTAGGTTTTCAACAAAATAAATCACATGAAGGAGAGTAAATGATGAGATCATTTTCATTTTTGGGTGAACTATCCCTTTAAATTACTGTTACAGAGAATTATATACAAATAACAATATATAGATGTTTACAATAATGTATACATGTTTATAATATCACTTTACTTGGTCTTATGAAGAGGTGTGAAACCTTTATAATCATGACATGTCATGAATGTGAATGAGTTATTAACTGTTATTAAGTGTCATTTGCTCAGTTATGTCATTTTAAATACAGGGTGAGCCATTTATTTGGATACACCTTAATAAATTACATAGACAATTGCCTTCAGATGACCCCAAAGATAAAAGTCTAAGGGAGTCAGATCGGAAGACCTTGGGGGCCATTTAACTGACCCACGACGAAGCAATCCACTTTTCAGGAAACTGTATTCAGGAAACCATTCCCATTTTATTAAGGTGTATCCACATAAATGGCCCACCCTGTACAAAGATGGCATTGTTTGTTGAGCAAAGATGAACAAATCTTCATCTTTGTCATGACAACTTGCCATTACCAAAACAACGCAACTTGTCATAAATCTGTCATAAACATGATTATCATGAGGCATTATAATTGTCATAAATGGTTTTCTAATCACGCTTCAGTGGAACGAACTCTATTTGTCCTTAAAAAGTCTCATTAAAAGTGTCACTACTCTGTCAAATAATTTTTGCAATATTCATGTTAATTATATTAATGACAAATTCAGCTTGTACCACTGTAGTTAAGGTAAAAAAAAAATAATGGTGTGGTTATAAAGTTCATGACACATTTATAATGGCTTCATGACAATCTTGTTTATGACAGATTTATGACAAGTTTTTTTTTTTGTCTTGGTAATGTCAAGTTGACATGACAGACAAAACAGGTTGTGATGTATTTATGTCAAATTGTCATGACAAACAATGTCATCTTTGCATTTTAAATGTCATAACTGAGCAAATGACACGTTATGACAGTTGTTATATGCATGCATACTATTATTAAGCATGTCATGATTATTAAGGTGTAATGACAGTCTTATGAACACCCCTTCAAGTAAAGCTTTACCATATAGGTAATATTGATTTGCATAAATATACAATAAGGCATTTAAAAGTTTGCTTTGAATAACTATGTTTCAGTTTGTTTATAAACTAAAGAAGCCACATGCAGTTGAATGTTTGACTTTTTAAATAACCTTGGGTCTGAAGCTGTGTGTGGGCAGGATGTGTTCGTGCTGGGCGCGTGGTGTGCCCCACGGGTGGTACAGTTTGAAGCACTCGTTGCAGAAGTTGGACCTGCAGTCGGCGCAACCTTTAGTGGCTTCCAGAGTCTGAGGAGGTTTGCAGAACTGACACATGATCGCCATAGTGCCCAAACTCACTGTATGCCTGTACCTACACACACACACACACACACACACAAAGACAGATGTCAATCAGTCAGAGTTAATAATAGCAGGCTGATCAGATACACATCTGGATCAAACACATACTGTATGGCATAAGTTACATGTACACATGATCGTTTGACTACATTACCAATCTGCATGTGTACAGTGATAGTTCACTGTACACTGAAAAGGATCATTTACTACAAACGTGTTTTGAGTTTCTTTTTTTCTATTGCACAGATAATAAGATATTTTGAAGAATGTTAAGGACTGGTCATCATTGACTTCCATTGTATTTCTTTTTTTACTACTATGGATGATCTTCAAAACATCTTTGCAGTCAACAGAAAAATGAAACTCATAAAGATTTGAAAACACTTGAGGGGGAGTAAATGGGTTGTAACTTGTACATTTTGAGTGAAATGTCCCTTTAAACTAGAGTTTAACCTAGACAATATTTGTCTGGCACCTCTTTTTCTGGCCTCATTTTGCTGTAGGGTGAATTTACTGTTGCGTGAGAATGTTCAAAAAGGCTATCAATTTCTGTCCTGGTGTGCCTATGAATAGATGCAAGTTCAGAACATCTGATCTAGTACAAAAAACCAGTACAGCAACATTTCTGCATCTTATAGTCCGCTTACTGGAACTGTAAGCTTTAGTTAACAATAGAGAATGGGAATCTACGTCATGGCGATGTGCATTCCACCATGTTTTTTTAACACACTCAGGAGCACACATTGTAAATACAATTCAAATCACCAGAGGAAAAAGTTGACTGTTTTATAGTAATACTTTTTGAAAAACATCTTATAAACACTCAGAATAAAATAAAATATCTTTCTTTAAAGCATTCTATGTGTGTCTGAGAAGCTGAAATATTCATTACATAAAATTAAGTCTCCAGTGCTAAAGAGGAAGTCGAGCATTTGTTGAGTTCCTTATTTGTGGTGTCAGTGCTTACAGATTATTGCTAATCAGTGTATATATATATGATACAACAAACCCATAGAGATCAATGGGATCCAGGCTCCCATGTGTTCAGATTTCCATAATGCAGTGCGAGGTGATGGCACGTTCTCATTATCTATAGCAGGAACTCATATTGAAATAATTATTCTAAAGTTATCCAGATGGTCTGCTATTTCCAGTACAAATTTGAAGTGCAGATCTGTGCATACTCTAATGGCTAATATCATTCATTCATTCATTCATTCATTTTCGGCTTAGTCCCTTTATTAATCCAGGGTTGCCACAGCGGAATGAACCGCCAACTTATGCAGCACATGGTTTACGCCGCGGATGCCTTTCCAGCCGCAACCCATCTCTGGGAAACATCCACACACATTCATTCACACTCATACACTACGGACAGTTTAGCTTACCCAATTCACCTGTAGCGCATGTCTTTGGACTGTGGGGGAAACCGGAGCACCCGGAGGAAACCCAGGCGAACACAGGGAGAACATGCAAACTCCACAGAGAAACGCCAACTGACCCAGCCGAGGCTCGAACCAGCGACCTTCTTGCTGTGAGGCAAAATGGCTAATATTACCCAAATAACTCTAAAGGCCAGGACATGACATTAACACCCGCCAACCCGCCAAATGCGGGTATATTTCAGCTGTGGTGGGTTAGACAGAGACCGCCACTAGCCACTATGGCTGGATGAAAATAATTTTTAAATTGTAGTTTTCCTAAAAGCAGGGTTCGACAATTTATATTATATATATATATATTTTTTTAAGCAGCAGCGGTTGCCGCTTTCGCTTTAATTTTTTGAACAGATTATTAACAGGCCTAAAGTTAACCGTGTGTGCGTGATATTCATTTCATTATCTCACACTGTAGGTTTTTCACCTGCTTTGTTTTACTTACAGGTATTTTTGTTAATATAGTTTAATTATCTTTTTACAATAACATTGCTTTATTATGAGATTAACTCCCCGTTTCTGTCTAGTTAACTAACTGGTGATCTGGGACCTTTAGCCAGGACAGATTACTGTGCATATTTTAGATAAATGACAATAGTTATTTTTTAAATGTCAATTTGTTTATAAAGAAAAGTCTTGTTGAATAAAAAGAGCATGCATACAGCTATATTTTGCTTGTTTTTGCACATTATTTAACATTTTTGGCTAAGAAATAATTATTTATTTATTTTTGGTGTGGTCAGAGATAAATTTGGTAAATCCTTAATTTTGAGCCCTGAAAAGTCATGTGAAATAAGAACTAATTGCAATGCAACACAATCCTCAATGCTCATGCACATTGAGAAAGCTCATATACAACACACAAAAAAGTGAATTGAATGAGGAGGCATGTGGACATAACACAAAATCTAAATCAAATAATTTTAGCATGCCAAAGTAACATTTATGCATATAAAATCTATTTTCCCAACAATAAAATTGTGGCTTAGGAAAAAGCCAAGTGGCAAATAATGTTGGAAATCTACTAACCACAGTGGCTGGTGATCAAAAAAGTTAATGTCAAGCCCTGCTAATGCCTAATATTAGTTCATTGTGTGCTGGACATGAATCCGATTAGAACTACAAACATGATTTAACAAACTACAAACATGGTGGATGCCATGTGTATGAATGATTGTTAATTAATACCAAACCTAATGGAAAATAATGATTTCATATTTTCAGGCTTATATTTTCACTGCTACATTGATTTGTACTTTTATAATGACTCGTTTGATAATTAACTTCTGAATACGTGAGGAGATTTCTTTGAGTGAAGGACTTGTGAATGCCAAATTACCATATTGCTGCTGCATCTTCAATGGTAGGAAATTAATAGACCAAGATGGCGGCGCGTACACATCGCGAGGCTCAGCGTCTCTCCAGTTTCTGCAGTTTTGCAGTGTTTTTCCTGCTCATTTCGGGTCTGTTCGTGCAGAACAGTAATGCCTTTACATCGTACACCCGACAGGAGATTTTGGATATTGGTTTGTGCATTTCGGACAGTTTTATCAGCAATCTACGACTCATTCCGGACATCGCCAGAACACCCGAGGCAGAGCGCTCTGCCCAGCCGGGCGGAAGTGCTCGAAGGCCGCGGCGCGACCGTAAACAAAGACGGGGGAAGCGCGGCGGGCTAAGAGCTAAGCTAAAGCTAACACCACACCGGCTGTCCTTACCCAGCATCTTTCTCGCCAATGTACGGTCCCTGGTGAACAAAATGGATGAGATTCGACTGCGCATCAACCACAGCAAAAGATTATGGAACTGTAATGTCATGATTTTCACAGAAACATGGCTAAACAGCGGGATACCAGACAACGCTGTATCTTTAACTGAGCATCACACATTCCGAGCAGACAGAACGGCGGATGACTCCGGTAAGACCCGAGGCGGAGGATTATGCATTTATATTAACAAAGCTTGGTGTACAAACTCTGTCATCGTTGGGAGACATTGCTCTGTTAACCTGGAATTTCTGATGGTCAAATGCAGACCCTTTTATCTGCCACGCGAGTTCACCTCAACTATCATTACTGCCGCTTATATTCCTCCCGATGCTGATGCTAAGATGGCAATGAAAGAACTTCATGCAGCCATCAGCAAACAACAGACTGCTCACCCGGAGGCTGCTTTTATTGTTGCGGGGGATTTTAATCACTCAAACTTAAAGACAGTGCTCCCCAAATTCCATCAAAACATTTTCTGTCACACACGGGGAAACAAAACGTTGGACCATGTATACACAAACATGGCTGAAGCCTACGCTGTGACCCCCCTCCCCCACCTGGGTCAATCAGATCATCTTTCTTTGTTCCTCAGCCCCAAATACTCACCCCTCATCAACCGTGTGAAGCCATCAGTGAGGACCATCAAAGTGTGGCCAGCGGGGGTAGACTCCACACTCCAGGACAGGTTTCAACACACTGACTGGAGTATGTTTGCTTCCCAGGCCACATGTGGCTCTAGCACAGACATTGACAGCTACACTTCCTCTGTTCTGGAATACATCAACAGCACCATAGACAGTGTGACAACCCAGAAACAGATCACCACATACCCAAATCAAAAGCCATGGATGAACAAGGAGGTGCGCCTCCTGCTGAAGGCACGCAACACTGCCTTCAGATCAGGGGATGCACAGGCCTACAGCACTTCCAGGGCTAATTTGAAGAGGGGCATCAAAAAGGCCAAGCACTGTTACAAGCTAAAGCTAGAGGAGCACTTTTCCAACTCTGATCCTCGGCGAATGTGGCAGGGCATACAGGCCATCAGCAACTACAAACCCAGCCATTCCACACCCACAGCCACAAACGTCTCCTTCCTGAACGAGCTTAATGACTTTTATGCCCGCTTTGAAAGAGACAATAAAGAACCCTACACCAGGATCACTTCCTCAACCGACCACTCACCCATCACACTCACCTCCTCAGAAGTCCACACCGCACTGAGTCGGATCAATGTGCGTAAGGCTGCTGGACCAGACGGTATTCCTGGGCGCGTCCTCAAAGCATGTGCAGAACAGCTCGCTGGGGTATTCACAGAAATTTTCAACCTGTCCCTTAACCTAGCAGCTGTGCCAACATGCTTTAAAACCACCTCTATTGTGCCAGTGCCGAAACACTCCAGCCCAACATGCCTGAATGACTACCGCCCTGTAGCACTCACACCCATCATCATGAAGTGCTTCGAGCGGCTGGTCCTGGCACATCTGAAAGACTCTCTGCCATCCACACTGGACCCACATCAGTTTGCCTACCGTGGCAACAGGAGCACAGAAGATGCAGTCTCCATAGCACTGCACTCTGTACTCACACACCTGGACAATAAAAACACTTATGCACGAATGCTGTTTGTTGACTTCAGCTCAGCATTCAACACTGTCATACCCTCTAAGTTAATGATCAAACTTAGAGACCTGGATATCGACACGTCTCTCTGCAACTGGGTTATGGACTTTCTGACTAACAGACCTCAGAATGTGAGATCAGACCACATCTGCTCCACCACCATCACACTCAACACTGGTGTACCACAGGGCTGTGTGCTGAGCCCCTTCCTCTACTCCCTTTTTACCATCGACTGTAGGCCTGTGAACAGTTCTAACACCATCATCAAATTTGCAGATGACACCACAGTGATTGGTCTAATCAGCAACAATGATGAGACTGCCTACAGGGAGGAGATACAGCATCTGGCCACCTGGTGCACCGACAATAATCTGCTCCTTAACACCGACAAGACCAAGGAGCTCATTGTGGACTTCAGGAAGGGACGAACAGGCTCACATGATCCCATCCACATCAATGGGATGGCCGTCGAGCCTGTCTCATCCTTCAAGTTCCTGGGGACCCACATCTCAAAGGACTTTTCCTGGACCACCAACACCTCCAGCCTGGTCAAGAAGGCTCACCAGCGCCTATTTTTCTTAAGGCAACTTAAGAAGAACCAGCTGTCATCAGCCATCTTGGTGAACTTCTACCGCTGCACAATAGAAAGCATCCTGACGAACTGTGTCACAGTCTGGTATGGAAGCTGCTCTGTTGCGGAGCGTAAGGCACTGCAGCGGGTGGTGAAAACTGCCCAACGCATCACAGGGACCACACTGCCAACCATAGAGGACATCCAGAGGAAACACTGTCTGCGCCGAGCACGCAGTATTCTTAAGGATTCCTCTCATCCTGCTCACAGACTGTTTTCTCTCCTGCCTTCTGGCAGGCGCTTCAGGCTCCCCCGGACAAAAACCAGCAGACTAAGGAACAGCTTCTTTCCCAGAGCTGTATCCCTTTTGAACTCTGCCCCCCACTGACTCTTTGCCCCCCTGATACACCCCCACTCTCCTTATAACTCAGACTCCTCATAATCACTGCACTATTTAACATTTGCACATTTAAAAATTGCACATATTCATTGCACTGATTCATTTATTTGAACTGTACATACCCATGTACATTTGTAATTATGTACACACACACTGTACATATACATTTGTAATTGTTTATATATCTGCACACTTCTGATTATTAATAGCAACCTGTACATATCTCCATCTATTGTAAATCTCTGTTCATAGCTAACACAACCTGTATATAATAATCATAGTACATCCATTTGTAAATATCACCATAGTTTTTCTATAACTGCACTTTATAACTTATACCTGTATCCTGCACTTGCTGCTATTGCACTCCTGGTTAGACCTAAACTGCATTTCGTTTCCTTGTACTTGTACATGTGTAATGACAATAAAGTTGAATCTAATCTAATCTAATCTAATCTAATCTAATCTAAATATGAATGAATATAGATAATGTGACGTGACGATTAACAGGGCATGTAACTGAGCAACAGAACAGTCTGGTATTGTGGAAGTGTGTAAAGCTTGACTACTCTATTACACACTCAAAAGTATGTATTTTTTCTTCATAAAAGCAAGGTACAACTTAGTATACGCAGGTAAATGATGCAGTAAACATTTATACTAGTGTGGTTACATTTAAAACACATAAAAAATAATCTCCATATTTGCTGTGTTTGCGGCATGGTGGCTCAGTGGTTAGAACTATCACCCCCAAAGCAAGAAGGTCGGTGAGTACCGGTTGGGCCAGTTGGCATTTCTGTAGGTTTTCTCCGGGTGCTCCGGTTTCCCGCACAGTCCACAGCTATAAGTGAATTGGAGAAACTAAATTGGCCATAGTGTATGTGTGTGAATAAGAGTGTATGGGTGTTTCCCAGTGCTGGGTTGCTGCTGGAAGGGCATGCGCTGCGTAAAACATATGCCGGAATAGTTTGGCGGCTCATTCAGCTGTGGTGACCTCTGATGAATAAGGGACGAAGTCGAAGAGAAACGAATGAATGAATGAATTTTTGCTGTGTTAAATTTGGTAGATTAACTTTTAAATTCTTATGAAAATATTATGTTTGTTACAAATCTATGATGTTTTTTAGCTATAAATGTATAACAAATGCCATTATAATCTGTGTTTGATTATTATTTGTATATAGTTTGCACATTTTCACTTTTTTTGCTTGTTCTCTTCTGAATAGTCTTAAAATGGAAGGATTTGCTGCTTTTTTCCGTTTGCCGAAGTGCAGCAGGACAGAGGCACTACCTGAACCACTACCTGATACACACAGGGGCGACACAGTGGTGCAGTGGGTAGCGCTGTCACCTCACAGCAAAAAGGTCGCTGGTTCGAGTCCCAGCTGGGTCAGTTGGCATTTCTGTGTGGAGTTTGCATGTTCTCCTCGTGTTCATGTGAGTTTTCTCCAGGTGCTACATTTTCCCCCACAAGTCCAAAGACATGCGTAATAGGTGAATTGTAAGGTAAATTGTCCGTAGTGTATGTGTGTTTTCTTCTGGAGAAAGTCTTATTTGTTTTATTTCGACTAGAATAAAAGCAGTTTTTAATTTTTTAAAAAACATTTTAAGGTAAAAATTATTAGCCCCATTAAGCTATTTCTTTTTTCGATAGTCTACAAAACAGTTTTGGGGTTGAGAGTTGGGCTAACGACCCACCTTGTGAAAATTAGATATTACAAAACACCAGCGTGGTGTTAACTACAATATAAATGGCCCTGGGAGTAAGTAAAGAATATAAAAGCTGAAAAATTTGGAAGCTTAGTCTATTGGCCATTTTAAGTTATCTGTACTTATACATTTAAGTTAATTTAATGAAGAGACCACATTTGGTCAACTCAATTAATTGAGTTGTTGATTTCCCATTACTCAAACGAACTGAGAGAATCACTTTCCCCAAATTATTTGAGTAGTCTCAACTTATTATTAGGGTTTACAGTGTATGTTGTTTATAATGAAAACTAGTGTAATTTATGTTTTATTAATTTAAGTTATTAATTTACTGATACCTCTATATACAATTTTGCTTTATAATTGCACTTCTGTTGTATAATTATGTATAACATGTTTTAACTTAATAGTTATGTTATAACACTATTTCTGATGTTTATCTTGTTCTGCACTGACTAGAAGTAACAGCATAAAGTTTCCGCTGTTAACTTAAACACAGATATTTTTCAGTGCAATTTAAAATAAAATACTAGGTGCTGTCATGTGTGTTTTATTTAATATTAATTTAATATTTGTATATAGATTATTATATTATTATATTTGTATGTAGAATATTTGTGTGTGTGTGTGTGCGTGCGTGGGTGCGTGCGTGCGTGCGTGTAACAGAAAGAAGATTTTTTCAACCCATTTTTAAACATAATAGTTTTAATAACTCATTTCTAATAACTGGTTTATTTTACCTTTGCCATGATGACAGTAAATAATATTTTACTAGATATTTTTCAAGACACTTCTATACAGCTTAAAGTGACATTTAAATACTTCACTAGGTTAATTAGGTTAACTAGGCAGGTTAAGGTAATTAGGCAAGTTATTGCATAATGATGGTTTGTTCTGTAGACTATCAAAAAAATATATAGCTTAAAGGGCTAATAATTTTGACCTTAAATGGCTTTTTAAAAATTAAAAACTGCTTTTATTTTAGCCGAAATAAAACAAATAAGACTTTCTCCAGAAGCATATAGATTATCAGACATGTTGTGAAAATTTCCTTGCTTTGTTAAACATAATTTGGGAAATATTTAAAAAAGAAAAGAAAATTCAAAACGGGGCTAATAATTCTGACTTCAACTGTATATACATTTACAATATATATATTTTGTATATAGACTACAATTTCGGCTAGAATTTTGGCTATACTTTTATAGCTCATTTTAACTTCTGACATGAGTTTGTGATTGTGTAAGTATAGATGGAAAGGTTTTCTGAAACATAGTTGAAGATTGTTTTCATTTTAAAAGCCATTTAAAACAAAACAAAAAAACGTGAAAGTAAAGGCAGTCCGAGAGGGTTGTTGCTAGATCGGATATGCTTGCGGCCGGCAATTAACGAGAATTATTTATATTGTTTACTAAATTTCCCATTAATTTCATTTAATTAATGTCTATCCCCATCCCAACCCTAAACCCAACTGTCACAGTAATCTAAAAACAGTGGTTGTACCGAGTATTATTTATGTTATCTATTAAATGACCCAATAAATTAAATTTTTTTAACGCCTACCCCCACCCCAACTCTAAACCCAACTGTCACAGTACTCTAAAAACAGTGGTTGTACCGAGTATTATTTATGTTATCTATTAAATTACCCAATGAACTAAATTTTTTAACGCCTACCCCACCCCTATCCTAAACCCAGCCGTTACAGTACCATAAAAATATTAATTATTGTTATACAGTGTCATACAAAATGCTACTATAATTGATGTGCATATCGCACTCCTGGCCGGCTGCATATCCGATCTAGACTTTACCGTCCAAGAGACAGAGAAAGACCTTTCCACGATGCGCTCGAGCGTGAGGTTTCTCAGACAGTCGGCCAGGCCTCGCTCTCCCAGCTCCACGTCTCTTCTGCATGTAGGACAGGGGAACAGCATGAGTACAGGAGGGGTGTCTTTACGCCTGCGTCCCGGATGAGTTCCGCACACTGCACAAAAACAGACACAGAGAGAGATACAGATAGCAGAAGCTGTTTCCCAGATTAAAGCTTCTGTAAGCCACTATAAATCTGAGGCAGGAAGAAGAAAGGAAAAGATAATCAATGCAGAAGTGGAGCATTTTCAGAGAGCCAGTGTGTGCTGACACTTTCAGAAAGAGCACATCACGACCCATAAACACACACACACACACACACACACACAGAGAGAGACCTGCAAAATACTGCACAGACACAGCGCTTCTGAATGAGGCAGGAATATCTGAAAAAGCTAAGAGCATGGCAAGATAATGTATGTCGACATTTTAAATGTTATTTTCTATAATTAAATGAATAATTTGCTCTTTATAAAAGGAATATATATATATATATATATATATATATATATATATATATATATATATATATATATATATATATATTACTTTTTTATTTTATAATAAATTGGCTTATAACAAATTGTTTAACATTTATCATTATTTTATTATTATTAAAGTAGTCTACTTAACCTCAGAATTTGAAAATAAACAATATTATTGCATGAATAACTTAATTTTAAAAATATTAGAATTAATAGGCTCATTTATAACAAATAAATATATAACATGATGTCATATTTCAAGCATCGCTTAACTGAATTCAATAACATTTCAAACTAATTTATGTAATAAATGCTTATAAATAATATATAAATTATACCTGTTATTTAATAACTAAATGAATTGAAATGATTACCTGATTTAAGCTAAAATGATAAAATAATATGAACAAAAAAGATCACTTTACTGAATACGGAAGTGTAAAAACAGTTGTCATAAAATGATCCATTAATTAAAATATTTTTTGGTGAGCATTTTGACAGAAACATTTGAATGTGGAATTTAGAGGTCAATACAAAATAAATAAATAAATATAAAGTATTTATAGTATACACTAAAAAGTTATTAGTTACCAATTCCCTTAAAAGAAAGAAGTTGACTTTACAAAAATAATGTACAGTTGAAGTCAGAATTATTAGCCCCCCTGTTTATTTTTTTCCCCAATTTCTGTTTAACGGAGAGCAGATTTTTTCAACACATTTCTAAACATAATAGTTTTAATAACTAATTTCTAATAACTGATTTATTTTATCTTTGTCATGATGACAGTAAATAATATTTTACTAGATATTTTTCAAGACACTTCTATACAGCTTAAAGTGACATTTAAAGGCTTAACTAGGTTAATTAGGTTAACTAGGCAGGTTTGGGTAATTAGGCAAGTTATTGTATAATGATGGTTTGTTCTGTAGACTATCTAAAAAGAAATAGCTTAAAGGGGCTAATAATTTTGATCTTAAAATGTTTTTTAAAAAATTAAAAACTTCTTTTATTCTAGCCGAAATAAAACAAATAAGACTTTCTCCAGAAGAAAAATAAAAAAGAATTAGTTGATTTTAAAAAAGTGAGTATAATTGTAAAGCATAATTGTAAAAATTAAGTCAGCTTAACAGTTCCAAGTTACAATGCGTTTACTTACATTATTTTTGTAAAGTCAACTTATTGCTTTTAAGGCAATTGGTTTACTCTCTGTAAGTAACTAATCACTTTTTACAGTGTAGATTATTTAGAGCAGGGGTGCACAAAATATTTCTTATGAAGGGCCAAAAATCAAACTTGATTGAGGCTAGTGGGCCAAAGGTAAGCATATAAGTATAAAAAATAAGTATATATTTTTAAATTTTGTAATGAACTTTGCAGTAAAAACAATCTCATTTATAACAGAATTACACTGCCTTTGCAGACAATGCCTTGATTTTCTCGCCGATATCTTCTGCATAGTTCTCTCTATCCATCGAGTGACAGTATTTACATTTTAAAAATTCAGATTCATTCATTCATTTTTCTTCGGCTTAGTCTCTATTTCAGAGGTCACCACAGCGGAATGAACCGCCAACTATTCTAGAATATGTTATACGCAGTGGATGCTGTAAATGAAAAAAATCGTATTCATTTACAACATTTAACTGAAACATTTAATTTGTTTGCTCTTTTGTAGCTCAGCAATAAAACAAATGACATAAAAATGTTACGTCAAATTAGAAATGGCGATCTCTGTGTTAAAGGCATTTGCCCCAGCCCTCTCCATCATTCTCACTCTCTTCTCAGATGGGATGGTGGGCCAAATCGAAGGTTACAATGGCCCAACTTTGCTGTGGTGGCAGGCCTTTTTACACAGATTTTCCAACTACCTATGGCATTATTTCAATGACAAATGTCGCCAACTTTGGCCATCTCTGATTTAGAGTATAAAGAGAGACAGATGTATACACTATACAGAAGTATAAAAAATGACTATTGAAAGGGTTTCCACAAATCAGATGAGCAGAGATTTTCCATACTAAAATTTAACCAGCACAAAACAAATTTTTTGCCTGATTTGGCTGATTTTGAAGTGTATGTTTATCAGTGAATGAGCACACAAACCTGTCCTGATGACTCTGTCCAGTCGGTCTGTTTTTGGTGGAGGTCTGCGGTTCTGTCGAGGGGAGCGTGTGAGGGGGCTGGAGGTGGGAGTGTTGGGCTCTGGAGGGAGTTCGGGTGGTGGATAACCTCTCTGAACCAACACTTCAGCCGCACACAACACACACACACTGTGCGAACATGGCAGAACGATGGGCTGCTTCACCATCTCCTCACACACCGGACAGTGCAGCTCGCGCTCCATGCTCTTCATGTTAGACTGCACACAGAAGAAGATAATAATGCACTAACTAACACATGAAAACTGCTATCAAACATACACACTGAAAGTAGTATTCTATTTTTTACTCTTCTTTTTTTGTCTCTTTTGCTTTGTACTCTTGTTTTCTATTATAGATCATTACAGATTTTGTTAAAAACAGCAAAATCGTTTCCATTTTTTATCAGTAGGGTCGGAAAAGTCTAATTGATTAAAAGTGAAAACAAGATTATTTTTCTTACCTTGCTATATTTTAAAGTAGATTATCAGGGTATATATGGATAGAAAGTTGATACATTTTAAGAGCTTTTTTAAGACTCTTTCCATACATTTCAGTGTTTCCTCTAGGATTTTTTCCAGCTGTGGTGGCAGGTATTGTGCAGTTTTGGTGTGCAGTATTACAAGTCAACATTGCATTCAATGTTGGAAGAATCAGATGCTTTGTTTCCAGTGAAGACTTAGAGAAACTTGTTCATGTTTTTATCAGCAGCAGGGTGGATTACTGTAATGGCCTCCTCACGAGCCTTCCCAAAAAAACAGTCAGACAGTTGCAGCTCATCCAGAACGCTGCTGCCAGGATTCTGACCAGAACCAGGAAATCAGAGCACATCACACCTGTCCTCAGGTATTTACACTGGCTCCCAGTTACATTCAGAATAGATTTTAAAGTATTATTACTTGTCTATAAATCACTAAATTGCCTAGGACCTCAATACATTACAGATATGCTTACTGAATACAAACCTAATAGATTACTCAGATCTTTAGGATCATATAAACTAGAAATTCCAAGAGTTCAGTCAAAGCAGGGTGAATCGCCTTTCAGCTACTACGCCCCTCGCTGTTGGAATCAGCTTCCAGAAATGATCAGATGTGCTCCAACATTAGGCACATTTAAATCAAGACTGAAAACACATCTGTTTAGCTGTGCCTTTACTGAATGAGCACTGTGCTACGTCCGACAGATCGCACTATTGTTTCTTCTTTTCATTCTTTTATAACCTGTTTTAACACAAGTTTTTAATCATTCTTATTATTTGCTTTTTTATTTTCTTATACTTGTCTTTTTATTCTTGTTTATGTAAAGCACTTTGAATTGCCACTGTGTATGAAATGTGCTATATAAATAAACTTGCCTTGCCTTGCCTTCATGTAATGCGAGCATGCGAATCTCTTTGCTTGCATGCTGATTTCCTCTTTTCATGCACAAAACTTCTTGCACACCGTCAAATATACGCTGCTCAAGCTCAGATTTTCTGGTGCGCTCTCAAATAAACACTGCTGAAGTGCGATTTAGTGCATTTATGTAACAAGTATGTCTCCAACATTTATTAGATTTGCTGGGAATATTTATGAATGTCTCCAACAGTCCTACAGAACAACATTAATGCATCCTGAAGTAAAGTGAAACAGCCATAAACTCCAGCATAACTCCAGATAAAGTAATTGTATGCAGAATCGTAGACATTAATCTATAAATAAAGTATAATAATGGAAACTGTGTTCATCATAACTGAAAGCTACGTCGTGTTTGCTGGCCTCAAGCATTGTGCAGCAGGAATTTGGTACCGCACGCCGTATGGGAAAAAACCCTCCGCATTTGGGGATGTAGGTGTCTGTGGTCCTTCACGGACTCGGTATGTACAGAGAATATAGTGTCAAACAGCCGTGTGTGTATAGACTATCCTGTCACAGAATGTGGCGAAAATCCTACACGACAGTAATAAAATAAAATAAAAATAAATAAAATAAAATGTATTAGTAGTTTGATTAAGAGGTTTACATGTCTGTACAGTACTTCAATATTGCGACTAAAATCGTCATACTCCACATGTCTTAGTCTGATTTCTGTTTAGTTCGATTATGATCTTAATCGAATTAAATTAATCAGAAATCGCTGTTCACATCGTAGACTCTTAATCAGAGTATTGTCTTAATCTTATTAAAATCGGAATTATTGGTGTCCATGTAAACGTACTCAATGATAATTTTTAAGACTCCTTAGACTCCCTTTTTATATCGGATTATATATTTTCCTAAAGTCAAACATATATTCACTCCATTTACTTCATTCTGTCAGTAAATCAAGACCTACCGTCAAGAAAACCAAAGAAAAATACTGAGAAAGAAAAACATTTTTGCAATGCAACACTCCTTTCATGTGTATTATAGATTGTATTTATCTATTTTAATATATAATATAATTATTGTAGCATGCAGTTTCATGATTTTAAAGCAACACTGTAGATTTAACAGATTTGTAATATAATTTTTTTTTTTATCCGTATTAAGCTGCGGACTGAAAGAAAATATTATGAGCACAGATTGGTCAGAATGAACTTTGCATATAAGGAAAAAGATGGACATCTCAAAAATCAACAGAAGTTATTTATTACCTGTGGTTGATACTTTCTTTCTAGTTCAGTTTATGAATGACTCCAATTTCCTTTTTTTCCCCTGATGTTGCCTTCAGTAAAAAAGTATTAACTACTCGAAAATCATGCTTATTTACATTCCAGACGGCCGAGTTACCAATTGAACTTAAAAACAGATTTAAGGAACATCTGAATTACTTCTTGTATTTGGTCATGCTCATAAAAACATGATAATTCTACAGCAGTGGAATCTTAATATAAGAAATGATAATAGATTAACTGACTTATTGAATATGAAGACATAAAACAAAAGCTGGGTTGCAGAAATACAAATTTCATTCATTATCTCCACAGGGAAATTGATTTTGAACCATGACTAATAAATCTTTAAGGACGGGCCTTCAGTGAGCTCTGAGGCTGTCAATCAATAACAGTATATGCTTAAAACAAAAACTCTCAGTTCACTTTATTTATTTTGTTTGTTTGTTTGTTAAAAATAAGTATTTTCAAGAAAGTAGTTCTTGGTGAAAAACTATACTGCCCATAATACTGCTGAGAAATGTAGGAAAAATACATATTTGAATGTACAGTATTTGTATGTGGGTCAAAATGGAAAGGGATTTTCAAGCATCAAACCAATAAAAGCTTTAGATTTGTACATTAGAACGTGTCCTATTTATTTGTCCTTTTTTCTGAGCAAAAGAGAATAAAGAAGACATCCACACAAATGTCATAACAATAGTTGTAACAATAGTTTATAATTTAAATTATAGTTGTCAGTCATACATATTGTCAGAACACATATAACAGATCTAAAGACTCCCAAAACATCTCCAAAATACTAAATAATCATCATGTGCATTGTGCATCAATTATGTATATAATATTTTAAACATTTCATGGATTAATATTTTATATTACAATTATTATTTCATGGATGTCGAATAACATTTAATCGCCATCTTTACCAATAGTTTAATATTTTCTTCATTTTAATAAAAAGGTAAAGGATTTCAATGCAATTGTGAATTTAGTGATTGAATTGTAGTTTATTTAGCTATTAATCGGTAGAGTGTATTTCCTCTGGTATTTACTGTAAGTGTGCACTGCTTCTTTTTTTTTTTTTTTTTTGCATCAAAGTAAACTTTGTAATGGTCTGAGTTACCTCACAACTGGTTTGTTTGGTTCATGGCTAATGACTTTTAAACAAAGACTGAAAAGTCAAAGATTGAAAAATATGCTTCCAGTGAAAAAAAAGTCATGTTGCATACTCATTGTTTGAAAAAGATTTCCCTATACTGAAAAAGAAAATGCTGACTTTTGCTGCGTGTAATCCAAACAAACGCTCAGCTAATTAGTAAGATGTTACCAAACATGCACTGTAAAAAATTTGACCTTAAATTCACAGTAAATTACTGGCTAATAATTGCATTACTTTCACAGTAATTTACTGTGTGTAAATTCACAGTAAATTACTGGCTAATAATTGCATTACTTTCACAGTAATTTACTGTGTGTAAATTCACAGTAAATTACTGGCTAATAATTGCATTACTTTCACAGTAATTTACTGTGTGTAAATTCACAGTAAATTACTGGCTAATAATTGCATTACTTTCACAGTAATTTACTGTGTGTAAATTCACAGTAAATTACTGGCTAATAATTGCATTACTTTCACAGTAATTTACTGTGTGTAAATTCACAGTAAATTATTGTGAGGTAGTTCACAGTAATTTACTATGATTTTGTCACAATAAATTATTGTGAAATTACATTTATATATTTCAAGGCAAATTTAGGTCAACCAAAAATGAAAATTCTGTCATGATTTACTCACCTTCAGGTTGTTCCAATTCTGTTAAATATGATTTTTTTTTGTTGAACACATAGAAATAAAAATATAATTTATCTCCCTTTGTGTCCAACAAAACAAAAATATTATACAGGATTGAAACAACCTGGGAATGTGTAAATGATGACATAATCTTCATTTTGGGTGATCTAAGAAGACTCTAAAATAAAAATAAAAACAAACACACATACATTTTACACATTTATTTAACAGTTTAATGACATCTGTGTAAACATTTCAGAAATTTTTCAAAAGGTGAAGCCTCTCTCCATTTAACCGAAAAATACTATAAGAACATATTAATAAAAAATCTTCTGACATCATACGTAACATACAAATAAAAAGCAGTGAGAGAGTGCGCTCTTGCTCTTTCTCTCTCTCTCTATATATATATATATATATACAGTATAGAGAGAGAGAGAGAGTCAAAACTGCTTGCAAAATTTGGCAGTCATCTATTCCAAGGTCAATAATTCATTCATTCATTTTCTTTTCGGCTTAGTCCCTTTATTAATCTGGGGTCGCCACAGCAGAATGAACCGCCAACTTATCCAGCATATGTTTTACACAGCAGATGCCCTTCCAGCCGCAACCCATCTCTGGGAAACATCCATACACACATTCACTCTCATACACTACAGACAATTTAGCTTACCCAATTCACCTGTACCGGATGTGTTTGGACTGGGGGAAACCGGAGCACCCGGAGAAAACCCACGCGAACGCAGGGAGAACATGCAAACTCCACACAGAAACGCCAACTGACCCAGCCGAGGCTCGAACCAGCAACCTCCTTGCTGTGAGGCGACAGCACTACCTACTAGTTGTACACACTTGCTGGTTGATATGTCTTCTCTGCTTCTTTGACTTCGTCCGTCTCCAGAATGATGCCCAAACAGCACCTATAAGCAAAAGGGCAGATATACTGTTAGCTTCAATCAACAAATGAGGTTGTCTGTTCCAAATCACCACCTTCAGTGGGACACTACTGCTGCACTACAGAGCAATATTACTGTTAGCTCAGTTTGAACATGATCACAATACTCTAGCTCAGTCAAACTGAAACCATTTAAACAAAAACATCTAAAAAAAAAAACCATTTCCATCACAAACTCACAATTAAATAGTCCAACAACAAATAGTGGTTTTGATATACTCAGGCAGAGCATTTCAAAACAGTTGATATGGTTTACATCTTCCGTTTACAGAGTATAATCTAATGCTGGGTTCACACTTATTGCAAAGTGAACATGTGCATCACGGCACTTGCTCTTGAATACTAACAGGATGTTCCTTGCATCAAGCTAATTTTTCATGAGTTGAATATTTGGAAAAATAATTGCAAAAAAACTTGATTGAAGTGAATACAATTTTTGCAAATATTTCAAATATTTTTTCCACATGTTTTGCGTTTCGCTTAATTTGAGCTGCCCAGTGAAAATTCCCCACTATTTATGCATCTGCAATGACTTGTATGTAATCGACTCACCTGAATAGGTACAGTAACTTCACATTTGGCATAAGAGCTCCATCCTTTTAAAGACAGCGTCCTCTCTGGTCTCCAGCACAGACACACAAATTGAGTCTGCAACACACCCCTTTATAACAAGGGCACAAGGGGAGTCATGACTTGTGCTCCTATACATTCCTTGTTTAACCCTACAAAACAAGCCCTCAGATACAATATTAAATGTAGACATTACCTTAAATTCCAGAGTGCAAAATGGATCTTCAGGATACTTCAATTTCAGACCAGATCCAAAGCCAGTTGTGAAATCCAGGTGAGGTCCCATGACCACTCGACCCTCCAAGGAATAAGACTGTTTGTTTGATGTTCTATTGCTGGGGAAAGAAAGACTAAATTAGAGGTGTTTGTGAATTATTAAATTTGTTTGTAGAAATAAAGTTGATGTTCTATGCACCACCTGCATTGAAAACCAAGCAAACAAACACACATGCCCAGTAAAATTGCTAATAAAAACAAAAACTATAGTTTAAAAAATCTTAGTCTAATATTTACTACTACTGGAAGTACTGGAGGAACTTCTGGAAGAAGTAAAAGAGTTTGTACATGAAACTGCTCACAACAAATCTGTGAACAACTTGACATTTAAAAATCTGATAAAAATGAGGAAGGCATCAACATTACCTTGAATAATCAAGCGAGGGGTGATTGGTAGCATCAGTTTTTCAACATCAGTGGCTGTGGCTGCAAAAAATTATGAATATAAGAGTAGAATAAGACTCAACAGAACATACACACACACACACGTGTATGTATGTATACATGTATGTATGTATGTATATAGGTTTAGATTGTGGTAATGACTTTAGGTTATATTTGTGTACTCAGCATGTACACTCACCTCACACTTCAGCAGTAACTATCAGGTACACCTGAACCCCAAAAAATTAAATGTAGTTAGTGACACATACACAGTAAGTTCTCATTAGTAAATGTTAGTAATGCATTAACATTACCAGTGAGAAATAGACAATAAACATGTACTCTGAGTAAGTTTAAAATCATTCAACTGAATTGTATTATCAGCTCCATTTAATAAAACAGTTCAGACTTGTTTCATAATGCGTTTAGTTTAATTAACTAACTTGTGAACAAAATTAACGTTAGCCATAATGAAGGTCAAAATGAATAACCTTAAAGTTACCTTACCAGAGCTTACCTTAACTGTATAGTCACTTCACCTTTACTTCAGTCTTGTACTGAAATAGAGAATGCAGTTAACACGAAGTTAATTAAAGAAAATTACCTTTCTTTTTTCAGGAACAAACGTTATGCTCTCTAATACCTCACAAACACTACATTCGCCGTCTGGCGTCGGTTAATTTCTTGTTTAAAAATTGGCGCGCTCAAACCGTTTAAGTAATAGCGTGGGACCTACAACTAAAGTTACTTGGTTAATTCTGTTAAATGACATGCACTATACAGAAATACATACAAAACAATCATTTAACGGACAAAAGTCACATTTTAACACTTACCGAGGATGAATCCGTTGGATGAAAAGACGACAGGCAGGTACAGTTCAAACCAAATGCAGCCAGGCGAGGCGTTGCCTGTAATGACCAGTGTTGCCAGATGTAGCTGACTTTTTCCAGCCCAAAAACCCGCCGACATGCGGAAACACCCGCCCAACAGCGTAGATTTTACAAAAAATGGGGGGGGGGGGGGGGGGGGGTGTTGGACGGTCCCAAATTTCACGAAAAGTGGGGGGGGGGGGGCGCTCCCATAGATATATGGGCCGCTCCAAAACGTATGCGGGGTGGTTGGATAGTCCTGTATTTCATGAAAAGTAGGGTGACAGGTCCCAAAATTGACGAAAATTGGGGGGTTACGGGAGATCGCGGGCAGGCGGGCGTACCTTTTCAATACCGCCCAAATATCCACTACCCGCCTATGATATTTTTTACCCGCAAACTTGGATTCAAAACCGCCCAATTGGGCGGGAAACCGCCCAATCTGGCAACACTGGTAATGACGGAGCTTGTTTGCGGTCGAGTCGAGTCGGTTCTATGAATCGGCTCCTTTAGGTGAACAGTAAAGAATCGAACTCGCCTGAAACCGATTCCTTTTTGTATAATATTGTAAGACGCAAACATATAATTCACTAATATTTCATCATACTGCTCGGTTACACGCAATATATACACTAGTTGTACACTAACTGCATGCTGATGAGTAGGAGCTTATGAACACGTCTGATAAAATATCTGAATCTGATTCAATGTCACGCGAGCACTGAACCGAAGCAGTGCAAAAAGGGATATTGATTACAATATAGTAAGTTATTTTTTTCTTTGCCATTCAAAATATTACATATATCTGACTTTAACAATAAGAAAAAAAGTTAGTTTGGAGTGTTTTGAGAATTTTTTTTTTTCTCCCAGGATTCATTTCGCACCAAGCTGAGCAAGTTGCAATGGCTGATGAGAAAACTCGCATAATATAAATATTGCGTTTAATATGCCATGAAATCAAGTTTTAACAGTTTTTCATGCGAGAATGTAGTTCTTTAAAACTCAAATATGTGGTTTGTTTATAAAGAATGTGTGTAATTTTAAGTGTGTTTTGTCGATAGCGGAGATCTATGACCTCCAGGCGGTGACCGCGCTCATTGATCATGTATCCGCCGAGAGGCGCCTGTCTTCAGGCTAGACATTGTGACATTCGCCCCGTCTTCGATGGCTCTATATGCGTCAGGAAATGAAGTTTTAACCGTTTTTCATGCGAGAATATAGTTGTTTAAAACTCTAATCTGTGTTTAAAAAAAATAATAAAAAATAATTCTGAGATGAGTGACCTCCAGGCGATGACAGGTGCCCAATACTCAAGAATCCGTCTAAAGCAGACATTTACCCTGACATTGAAATAATTTTGGCTGTTTAACAGCTGGTTTCATGAATTAATTACTTTTTATTCCAGTTTATTATGTTTTGGCTAAGCACAAAGTTATGTTCATTAAATATTATTTCAAATTTCCATGTTAACCTTATAAAATTACATAAAGGTGCAGTACAACCAAAAAGATGTTGGTAGCCAAATCGTTTTTGGGTCTGCAATAACATTCTGTTATTTCTAAATATCCAAAAAGTGCCAATACTAGCATAAAAGTTAATTTCTATGTTGAATTAAATAAAAAAGTTTGAATTTCTATAACTAACGTGCAAAAGATATAGCCCTTTTCACAGTAATTTACTGTAATCATGCTACCTGCCTTAATTTCACAATAAAATTATGAATACAACATATTACTGTGAATTTTCACAGTTAAATACTGTGAAGCGATATTAATGTAATTTACTGTGAAAAATTACAGTAATTTGTTGTGAAAACCTGGAAATTTTTTACAGTGTGACCAGCTAATGAAAGCATAAACAACAAATTAATTTCTTAAAATCTGTTTACACTCATTGATGTTTCCATGTAGAACCCTCCCATTTCACTTTTTTATGTAAATTATTATATATATGAAGAGTTCAGATGCAAAAACCTCTAAGTGCCGTCTGAAATTTCCATCAAAAATGAACAGTTTTCTCAGCCTCCTTTGTTTATGTTGAGATATTTCACTTTAAAGACCAGGATTAGGACTTCTTCTTTGCCATAAAAGTGATATTACTGAACATAGACACAGGAGTCTGATAAAAATGCTCATTTTAGAGGAAACTTTCAGATGGATTTTAGAGGTTTAATCACTGAAAGATTATTTTGGGAAGCTGATATGGTTTTTCTAAGACATATGGAGTGTAGGTTATTTTATACTGTTTGCTCTTCAGGATCTAATCATTATTTTCACAAAAGCTGTATATTTGTTTATTCAAATAATAATAATAATAATAACAACAACAACAACAACAACGCATTTTATGATTACAAATCCATGCAGCCCTCTTCTATTTATTTTTTAAGGATATTGTCGAGTGATCTGCACGTGCCTCTGCCCAGGCCTGACCCACACAGGCTCTCCTGCATCTCGGCCTAAGCCCTTCTGCATTCCGTCTCTATGGCAACAAGCATCCTGTAGCTCAGGCCTATTTCCATTCTCTTACATTTAAAGTCTCCTTCATTTAATAAAATCTTCTCTATCATTTATAGCTATCGATATACATATATTGCGTCAGCGTCTGACATGCGTAAGTCAGGACTAAAAATTTATATTTATTCAGTAGGCCTACATATATATACCAGAGAATAAATAACGTGATATGTTATGTTATGTTAGGCCCATAAGAGCAAATCCATCATCAGACAATAACAAAATACCGGAGCAAAGGCTGCCACGCGCGGTTCATTCGATGGGGATGAAATTGGACTCGGTTTCTGCTTACAGGTGTTTTCTCTCGCTCTCTCGGTTATTAACGAAATGTTAGGTTTGGGCATGAAAAATAATAAAACGTCCTGTTTAATAGACAGCTGGACAAAAACATGGCGTGCGTTCACATGTTAAATAATAGCCGTATGCAAATCGTCACAGAAAACGTGTAAATGTGCGGTTTTGATGATGCAAATGTACTTACGCTTATGCGCACGAGGGCGTCCATGATGGATGTAAAGGTTTGCAACTCCGCGTCTGCCATTGCTGAAACTGTGCCGGTTATTCAGTTAATATTGTTCGCAATAAACGCTATTATTGAGCTCCCTTGTCTATATCTGTGGAATCATTCACAACAACGAACGGTTTATAAAAGCAAAATAAATTAAATGGCTGTAACTGCCACTGAAATTGCCGCTTAAGACAAGGCTTTACGTTATAATTATATTATTTGTGCCTGATATGTCTGAGAGGTCCAATTTAACGCAGTCCATGTTGAATCGGGGCTTTTTTGGCTCTGGTCTGCGCTGACGGATGTTAAGCCATCCATGTAGGCGATGGATGTTGTGAGGTGTTCAGGAGCAGAGCAGCACTGAGCATGCGCAGAGATGCTGAGCATACGCTATTTTCAGGATGATACGGGGGTTTTATAATATAATACAGGGGTTTTCAAATCCTGAGGGGCGCAAGGGTACACTTGAGGGACAGTGGAAATGTTTCGAGGAAAAACAAGCATTTAAAAATGCGCAAATAAGATAATGATAACGATAACCAATTTAAAACATAGGTATACAGTAAATATAAATAGGCCTACATATATATTTTAATAATCAGACATGAATACAAAAAAAACACGCAATCATAAACATACAAATAATCTGATAGTTGTAATAATACAAAATAATCAATACAACAATAAAATTTAAATACATTTAGTTATTTAAAAAATGAAATACAAATGATATTAAAATGAATAGGCTAGTATCATGATTCAAATATGTGTGTAAAACAAATGTGTAAATTAATAAATACAGTTCTACAAAGCTTAGAAAATTGTATGATAGGCGTAAGTTTGACCTTTGTGCAAAAATATATAGGCTAAATGTATGCCTTTTGCATGGGAATAGTCATATTGTAGAGACTATGGCATCAAAAAGATAAAATACATAATTATACTGTATGTCATACATATACTACAAATAATGAAATGAAATCAATAATAATGATTACAACATTGTGCATAATTAAGATTAAATAATAAATGAATAAATAAATAAATAAAAACAAATTAGATTGTGCTACTAAAAATAGTTGCACTAATAATATAAATACATACAAAATACATGAAAAGCAGTAGAGTACTTTAATTAGAAGAAATAAGAATGTAAGCTAATTTAATAAAACATAAATATTTTTAAAGAAATAAAATATATTTTCACAGTATAAATTTTGGGTGTTTCCCCAGTGTTGGTTTGCAGCTGGAAGGGCATCTGCTGCGTAAAACATATGCTGGATAAGTTGGCGGTTCATTCCGCTGTGGCGACCCCAGATTAATAAAGGGACTAAACCGAAAAGAAAATGAATGAATGAATAATATAATATAATGGTGGTTTGATTTGAATATAGATGTTTGTCAGATATAAGTGGTATACTTTAAGACTAAAGTGAATGTTGTGCTGTATCCTTTCCACTAGATGGAGCTGCAGGGTTTCTGCACCGCTCTTCGCGCTTGGCACTGCTTTTACACGTTAGCGGCGCGTCATCTTTACTCTGCTGGCACTGGAGTAAAATCTCTTTTCCTCTACTGCTTTCAAAAATGGGTGAGTTTAGCTTTCACATTAACTCTCCAGGGTAAAACCATTTAAACAGAAATCGCATTTTTCTGTAGGCTAGTTTGCACGCATGATCATGAAAATGGCAGATCCAGACTGACAGGCAGGCTTGCTGAACATTTTTTTTTAGCTCGTAAACGCAAAACAGTGGCCTTCGGCAGCTCGTCTCATACATCACTTTGAAGACAAAATGTTAAGTGTCGTCCACTGGTGTTTCGAAATAAATCACGAAAACATTGTACAGTTTGTGAGTGGCTTTTAGCCCACCGCTAACCTGTGCTTAAACATTGAACACTCTATAATCGTCTTTGTCACAGCATTCGAAAAGAAAGGGGGAAGAAATATTATAATATATAACGTAATCGGGCGTACGCTTACTATTTTAACAGAAAAACATACAAACAGTAAATGGGAAAAATTTAACTCCAATGTTTGTTTCCACACGGAACTGTTCGAAGCGCGTACACTGACGTGTCCAAGTTCTTGCAGAGATTTGCCTGCTTCACAATTTATCCATAACCAATCTTACCTTTCGTTCATGATTTTTTAAAATGTTTATAGTCGTATTTTGGTGTTTGCTGTCTGCAGAATATTAGATGATAACATTGTTAATTTCTTTGTCAGCTTTGTTTCACGTTATAACTCTTCCGTAGTGAACACTTGTTGGTCTCGGAACCAAATGTAAACATTACAAGAATAGTTAGAGATTCATTTATTGTTTTTACTTAGTTTGATTCTACCCGAATTATTTATTTATTAAGGCGAGACAACTGCAGACTTTTTCCCGAACTTGTCAACTTAGAGATTTTAGACATCTAGAAAGCAAGGGATAGTTAACCAAAAATGGAAAAGTCTGTCATCACATACTCGCCCTTCACTTGGTTTCAAACCTATTTGAGTTTCTTTCTTCTGTTGAACACAAAAGAAGATATTTTTAAAGAAAGCTGAAAAACTGTAGCCATTTACATCCATAGTAGGAAAATAGAAGTAAAGTTAGTTTTATATTCGCATATTCAAACATTCTCCATAATAATATAATTGCAAAAAATTATTCTTTGCCAATTTTAAATAATAAAATCATATTAGCAGCAAATGGCTATCAAAGTACAACACTGTTCACAGTGAATAAGATAGTGTTAATGTTGTTTAGAAGTCATACTTGCATGCTAATTCCGATCGAATATTCAAAGTAATATGGTAAACGATATAGAGACTGCTCAATGAACGAATGTGCGAATATAAAACCAACTTTACCTCTATAGTAGGAAAACGGATACTATGGAAGTCAGTGGTTTTATATATATATATATATATATATATATATATATATATATATATATATATATATATATATATATATAGTGTGTGTGTGTGTGTGTGTGTATAGTATACATACATATATATACATATATAGGTATGTATGTGTGTGTGTGTAATTTTGTTTTCAAAGAACTTTTTAAAATGTTAAAGCAACATTTTATCCTATAATAAATAAATAACCAATAATATATATTTTCCTATAATTTTTACTGGCTGATTGCAGTATTTTCTGGATTATAGAGAGATGAAGAGGTTCCCAAAATTTCTTATATATATATATATATATATATATATATATAGGGGGAAAAATTAGAAATTTTTGTTCTAGAAATGCAAAATAGTGCATATTTAATAAAAGCCCTTATATTTAATAAAAATATAAATAATGTCTCATTTGCCTATTCAAACATAATATTGTATAAAACTTATAATAAACAAGATGCTTTCAATTCTGAATGTAATTAATCTACTGTAAAAATCAATATATACAGTATTGTGCAAAAGTCTTGGGCCACTAGTATTTGCTTTAAAAAAAAGGTTAAAGTCTGTTATATGTTTCTGTAGCATGTCAGTTTGAAATATTAATTTAAATTTCAAAACATTATTTTTGTCATTAATTATAATTCTACAGTGAGATTTTCTGCTCAAGGAGTCTGACAACAGCAACTGCTCCAGACAAAGAGATCTGATAATCATCATCCAGTCTGTTTGGAATGACTAGAAGAAACAGAAATATACATATAAATATATATAAATAACTTTTTTTCACCTGCACTGTTTTGCCTTAAATACTGTATTAAATAGTGTTATTTGGCAGTAAGATGCATAATAGCAAATCAGTACTAAAAGAGAATGTCCAGCCTGTTCTTTCTAACAGTGTTCATTTCTCTGTCTGTCTCTCTCGCTCTCTCTGTGTGTGTTGTTCCAGCGGTGAACACGAGCACTTCTCTGGTGTTGTCCAGTTTGCTGTCGGTGCTGGTGTTTGCAGGAATGCAGATGTTCAGTCGGCAGCTGGCCTCTTCAGAGTGGCTCACCATCCTGGGCGGCTTCCTGGGCTCCCTGCTGTTTGTCTGCTCTCTTACTGTATCCTTCTGCTGCTTTATGCAGACAGTCCTTCTTTCTTTAGCATCAGCGAGACATTTGCACCTCTGTACTATGTGTTCATCCTTAACCCTTGATTTCAGGCTTTCAATAACCTGGAGAACCTGGTCTTTGGCAAAGGCTTTCAAGCCAAAATCTTCCCAGAGAGTAAGTCTTACTGTATATGCAAACATGATGAAACACTGCACACAAACAACATTATGTGTGTGTTGTATATTTTTTCCATCACTAATTTAACCCTTATGTTATGTTGAGGACGTTTTCATCCACTATGGGGTGCTGTTGAGTTTTTATTTGGCCACAGCATTCTATGTGTTTCATCAAATGGGATCATTTTTGGTGACAAATCTTATTTTGACACATATTTTTGCTAAATATTTTGAAAATGTTCAAAAGCTCAACAATAGAGTAAATTTACTACTATTTCGTAATGTTTGTGGCTGTTTTTCCCCATTGACTTAATTTATTATGACATTTTATGATTACAATGCCATGACAACATATTTTAATTCATTCTTGATTGTTAGTGGTTTTCCCTGTTGGGAAGAGGCACAATTTGTAATTTTTAATGTTAATCATCAGTCCCAGTGCTAAAAAAAATAGCTTAAACAAAAACAAAGTAAGTGTATTCATGCATGCACACTATTTGCTGTTATACAGTTGAAACCAGAAGTTTACATACACTGTATAAAAAGGCACATAACCATTTAAAAAAAGTCAGATGTTAATGTGACTAAACTTTTTCTCTTTTAGGTAAGTTAGGATTATCAAATTTGTTTCTGTTATGCTTAATAGCAGAATAATGAGAGATATTTTTTGAGAAATTGTTATAACTTTTCTTGAAAGTCAAGTTTACATACAATAAGATTATTATGTCTCTGAAAAAGCTCAGATGATGGTTACAAGGTTTTGGAAGTTTCTGATTGGCTAATTGACAACATTCGAGTTAACTGGAGGCACAACTGTAGAATAGTATTTAAGGAAAACCTCAAACACACTGCTTCCTTGTGTGACAACATGGGAAAATCAACAAGCCAGAATCAACAACAAAAAGCCACATTACAATTTGCAAAATTACACTGGGAAAAATAATCATTTTTGGAGACATGTCCTGTGGTCTGATGGAACGCTTATAAGCCTAGGAACACCATCCCAACTGTGAAGTATGGGGGCGGCAGCATCATGTTGTGGGGCTGTTTTGCTGGACTTCACAGCATAGATGGCATCATGAAGAAAAACATTATGTAGAAATACTGAAGCAACATCTCAAGACATTGGCCAGGAAACTAAAACTTGGCCACAAATGGGTCTTCCAAACAGACCATGACCCCAAACATACTGCCAATTTAGTTAAAATGTGTTTTAAGGACAACAGCGTGAATGTTTTGGAGTGGCCATCACAAAGCCCTGAGATCAATCCTATAGAAAATTTGTGGGCAGAGTTGAAAAAGCTTGTGTGAACAAGACAGCCAACAAATCTGACTCGGTTACACCAATTCTGTCAGGAGGAATGGGCCAAATTTCCTGCAAACTATTGTGAGAAGCTTGTGGAAGGATACCCAAAACATTTGACCAAAGTTATACAGTTTAAAAGCAAAGCTAAAAAATACCAAGGAAATGAATGTAAACTTTTGACTGTCTAGAAATTAATAAAAAATTCTCAAAAAAAAATTTCTGTCATTATTCTGGCATTTAGCAAATATAAATGATTTAGTTAATCCTAACGGACCTAAAATAGTAAACGTTTTGTATGATTTACCATCAGACATTTTTTTTTTTTAATGGTTATGTTCCTTTTTTTAGAGTGTATGTAAACTTCTGGTTTCAACTGTATTCCGTAGAGCTCCATATAAATGCCAGAAACTAAGCTTTTTTTTGCACAGGCCTATCTAAAGGGTTAATGGTGCCAACTAATGATCAACAGTAAAATGACTAATCTTACCTCTTCCCTAGAAGGAAAACCTCCAACAATCAAGAATGCATGATTATTTGGTGCCCTGGCTTTGCAATCAAAAAATGTCATTATAATAGAAGTCAATGTTTTTTTTTTTTAACATGGACTGCAGCAGATAAACTTTTGAAAGAATATCTAATACATTATTTCAATAATTTTGTTCAATTGCTGTATTCTGTGTTTTTTAGAATTATGGGAGAACTGTGATTTTTAGATTTTAAACAAACCATTTCTCAATATATCCAGAATTGTTCAGCTTTAATATATGCTATGCATTACTGCATATTCTTTACTATAACACACTTAATTAAAAAAAGAATAGATTGTAACTTTTACGCTGTTACATAAATAGTTTTAAAGAAATTCTCTTTTGTTCTATTGCTCAACAAAAATGTATTTGTTTCCACAAAAGTGTTAAGGCTGCATTAACAAGGATTATGACACTGAACACTCTAGTAATAATGCCTAAAAATTAGTTTTGCATTAATAGGAATTTTTTATTTTCATACATTGAAATGGCAAAATACACAATGTTCACAATTTCTTTTTTCTTTGCGGTCAAATAATTTACAATGTCATACTGACCTCAAACATTTTAACTTTTAACCATTTCATATGGTAAAGTAAATTAATTCTAAAGTAATTATGGGTGGGGTCATTCCGCTGTGTTAACCCTGATATATAAGGGACTAAGCTGAAGGAAAATGAATGAAAGTAACTCATTATGCTCAATTTGGAGTTTTAAATTTGAAGTTAGATTCTGAATGACTTGATTTATATCAATGTATATCTGCATTTGTTTCCTGTCAGTTTTCGTGTGCATGTTCCTGGCGCTGTTTGCATCCGGTTTGGTGCATCGCGTTTGTGTGACAACATGGTAAGAGGATATTAATTGTTACAAAATAATCGATTAACTTTCTACTTTTTTTACAAATAAACATGTTAATGTTAATTACATCCACTTTTTTTGTTTATTTGTTTTGTCTCTTAGCCTGATATTCTCTGTCCTCGCACTCTACTACATTAACAAAGTGTCAGCAGCTCTTTACCAGGCAGCACCTGCTCCGATTCCTGCCAAACCCACCAGCAAGGGCAAAAGGAAGAACTGAAGCACTTTAGCCATCACAATCACCAGAGCGCTGTCTGCTAAAGCTACACAATCTGATGTGTTTGCCAACAGCACACTTTCTTTTTTTTTATCCATTCCATTCAAACTTCAATTTTGTCAAACCAGTCATAGATGTTTGGTTCTGTTCGCAAAATATTTTTGTTTAAGGGGTTTGTTAATAAAAGTTGATCGATTCATCTATCTGTCTGGAAGTTATTATCGATATTATAATTATCAAGGCAGTTTTTTAATAAGCCAATAATACATTCGTCAGGCAGTTTCTCCAGGACTTCTTTGTGCACCAATTGCACCACAAAATGACTGCTTTTTTAAATCTTATGGCATTATTTGTCAATATAAATCGGCTAAATCTTGTCAAATGTTACAAGAGACTGATTAGGGAGCCTCTATTATTATATAATGTATGATTTTTCAATGCGTGTAAAGGTTGTTCATTATGATGCGATTTACCTTCTATGTGCGATTTGATTGGACAGGAATCACAGGACTGATTTCCCTAATCCCCATAGACAGGGAATAATAAAGTAGTGACTGCAGGTTGAAGGGAAGTAGTGGAGTAAAAGTACAGATACAGCACTAAAAATATACTCAAGGGAAAGTAATAGTACATGTTTTTAGAACTACTTAGTAAATTACAATTCCTGAGGAAAACTACTCGATTACAGTAGTTTGAGAATTTATAACTTGTTACTTTACACCACTGATAACAAACCACTTATTTTAGCTGGTGTATCTTTTCACTTGCAATAGATAGAAACTCCGTAAAATGCATATTGATGTCATAAAAAAATATTAAGTTTATGTAATTACTTAATTAACATTTAAATACATATCTAAGTAATTAAGTGTATTATTAACTACACTTTGGGCATCTTATAAAGAATAAATGATGTGATCACACTTAATAATAAAACCCTGATAAGTCTTTCTATACAATTCAGTCAGATAATGATTTTAAAATTCTCAAAGTGTTTTCTATTTTCTGTGCCAAGTGCATCAGATGTGTTGTAAACAAATAATTGTTGGATAGAAGAGAACCCAGTCCAGGAGACTCGAAACAAGCAGAATTCCTTTATTGAGACGTGTTGGTTAAATCTGCAGTCAAACAGCGTCTTCAAGATGTCCATGTGTCTGCAGGAGCCTATTGGAGGTCTGCACTCTGCTAGTTTAATCACAAGTCTGATTTGAAAACAAAGATGTCCTGTCTATATTGTATTCTTAGGAGGAGGGGAGATGGCTAAACAAAGCATGTAAATTCAGCATTGAAGTCATCATGATACCCGGCATGTAGGTGTTAGAAAACCTGCCACACAAGTTAATCAACAAAAGGGGTTTCTTTGCCCTGAAAGTATCACCCTAGGACAAAGGCAGAGTCATTGAAAACCTGCCTGTTGCATTTGCATTACTGGCTCAGCCAGTAGTCAGAAAGACAAAGGTTAAAAGTCTCTCATAGCTGGTCTGTAAATGAAATGATATAATTTAAAACCAAAGAATATAACTTTTCAGTTATATATAGATTATTGTTCATTTGAAACTAGATTATCTAAATTTATAATCCCACAGTTCCCCCTTTGAGAGTTATTAAAAAACTCTCACACAAATATAAATTTAAAGCCTTCCTAAATCCCTTCAATGGCTTCTGTTTGATAACATAGGCCCCAACTTCCAGTCATGTAACTTGAAAAAGTTACAGGCACGTTTAACTTAGTCTGTGTCATTTTCAATATCTACGTAGATGTAATTGTAGATGTCAAAACTGTTCACATGTTTATGACAATCAGTTGTAATGCCATAAATCCTACATGATGACACAAAAAATCATGTAGTTAAACTGTAGATCTTCTGAAAGGCCATGGCTTGTGAATAGTGTGCAGTCTTTTGTGAGGTCTGTTTCTTGTAGTTCTTCTCCAGTGCAGAGTTGATCTGATGACTTCCTGTCATTCGTGGATCGCTGTAGTGATGCTCTGGATCAGAGTGTTTCTTGAGAAGATGCAGTGATTCTGTAGTTACCTGCACACAAGAAAACAAGGAAACAGCAGACCAGCAGTATTCGTGCATAGACTTGAATGATCATACAGTTCATGTGTCTAGTTATTCAGGTGATCGTATAGTGTTGTGTATTTTCTGTCTCCTGATCTTAAAGTTATGACACCTATAAAACAGTGAGGGGAGGAAGGACTAATAGATGGGGAAATAGGGGAGTCTTCACCACAGGGTGCGGCCCCTGAAGCCTGTTGCTTTCAGTTCTGCCCTGGGCTCCTCACTGGTTTGTGTGTCCTATTCTGTCCCTGAGTGTGGTGGACAAACTTTAAAATGTGAGACACAAACTATCATTCAATAAACATCAGTCCTATCAGACATCATAACATTGAATGGGTAGTGATTGGAATATGTGTTAAACACATTCAAGGCTGTGAGTGGACTTGAGCAGATTTTCCCAGTAAAAAGGAAGAAGTTTCCTTAGTGTAATTTTACAAAGAGTCTTTCATCTTAATTGTAAATTAACTGGAACAGTAAGCACTCACAGCCAGAAAATGGTTAGCACCTCTGTGGACAGCTCAATGGATTCAGTGATGAGGGGAGGGGTATGTTGAGGGCAACTAGCAAACTGTTCAAAAGTTGATTTACCCTGTTCATTTCTTTAAAGTTCTTTTTATTCTTCCTACATTCCCTCATCCAATGTCCTTTTTTACCACAGTAATTACAACAGATATTTTTCCTAAGACATTTATGATTTGATGTCTTCTCTGTGTTCATCTTAGTGGCGGCTGCTTCAATTCTGACTCTGTCTTTGATTTTAGAGTCTCTTTCCCACAAAGCTAAACTGTTCAGATTATTTCTGAGAGTGGTGGTAGACCAAGTGATATTAAGAAATGGCAAAGCTTTTCTGTATTCAGCTGCAAGGCCATCTGACCAGATGCGGACTAGGGGTCCCTTATCATTTAGCACACTGTCGGAATTATCAGCTAATCCACTGTAAGTTATGGCGGATTGACAAAATCTCTCAGTGAATTCATTCACAGATTCATCTTTCTTTTGCACACAACAAGTCACTTTTGACCAATCGATCTTTGGGCCAACAATGTTCTTTAGAGCTTTCAAAACACCCTCTCTCAAATCATCCTTACTGGCATGTTGTAATTCAGAGGTCACAGCACGCTCAAAACTGTTGAATTCAGATTCTGTGAGAATTTGAGACATTAGCTGGGTGACTTCTGTTAATGACATGTCATAAAGATGCATTTTGCTGATCAGTGCTCTGCTAAACTCTGAAAAATGTGTGCGTGCTGAAGGTAAGCTTTGAGACAGTCTCTCTATTTCTTTAGGTCCTAGTGTTCTGGAAACGGTTTGAATTTGAACAACAGAAGTGTTGTTGTGTAAACTCTCAGTTCTCTTAGAGCTTGTCCTAGCACCACAAACCTCCACTGAACCTACTGGCATATCATTTACTGACTGGATAGAAATGTCTGTTTCAAAGACAGTTTGTAAGTCAGGATGTTTGTTATCAGGCTGACTAACTTCTTCAATGTCAGTTTTTGATTTCTTGAGGTTCAGTTGTTTTGTTAATGAGGTTATCTTAGCATGAAGCTCTTGGATCTGTTTCTCTAATTCTGATTTAGCCTGAGCTTGTTGTTTAGCTCGAGATAAACTGAATTCTCTGTAGCAGCAGATAATGCCTTTTACATTGTTTTTGCGAATGCATGCGTCAAGCACTTTCTTGCATTCATCTAATGTCCAAACATTATCTGGGTCAATGCTAAATTTCTTTGTCAAATTTAGTCTGACTGACTCTGTTAGTGAATCCATGTGCTGTCCTAGCAGCGATTTGAAATCCTGATCTGACCATAAAGGAGTCGCTAAACCACCTTTTCCAGTTGTGGGAATCAGTTTAGTATTCTTTCTGAACATTTTGTGAGTTTGTTATCACAAAGTAAAATACTAAACTTTTCTGATGAAAGTAGTAGTAATTTCGTCTCTGCCAAAACAGAGGGTAACAATATTAGCACATGTTGCTAACACTTCCTTGCCTGAACAAGAGATAACATAAATTAGCTTGTATCGCTAAACTTCTCTGGTTGAACAGAGGGTAAACAAATAAAAGAAAAGAAAATAGCACTTAAGGCTTAACTTCTCTGCCTGAACAGAGGATAAACTTTTACTTCTCTATTGAAATAGAGGATAACTTTCTGTTAAACAAACCCTGCAGCTGTTTGTTAACTCTTCTCTGGCGGAGCAGAGGATGACCATGTGTATAGACTGGTCTGTATGGTTCTTTTTTAGAGTGAAACTCACCAAATCGAGGTTGAGCTGAAGATTCAGTCTGGAGTGAAGTCTGATCTTTGTATTCAGGTAGATTCAATGTTCATCAGGGTTGCAGTCAGCAAATAGTTGAGAATTTGTGACGTCCGCTGAGTGACTTCAAATTGCCGTTGAGCTGAAGATTCCGTCTGAAGTGAAGTTTCCTTGAGCTTGAAGGTTCAAGTTGAATTTCAGGTGGATTTCAGTCTTCTGTGGCAAATTGTTGAGAATTTGGTGATTTCAGTCTCTATCCGGGTCACGGCACCAAGTTGTTGTAAACAAATAAATGTTGGATAGAAGAGAACCCAGTCCAGGAGACTCGAAACAAGCAGAATTCCTTTATTGAGACGTGTTGGTTAAATCTGCAGTCAACAGCGTCTTCAAGATGTCCATGTGTCTGCAGGAGCCTACTGGAGTCTGCACTCTGCTAGTTTAATCACAAGTCTGATTTGAAAACAAAGATGTCCTGTCTATATTGTATTCTTAGGAGGAGGGGAGATGGCTAAACAAAGCATGTAAATTCAGCATTGAAGTCATCATGATACCCGGCATGTAGGTGTTAGAAAACCTGCCACACAAGTTAATCAACAAAAGGGGTTTCTTTGCCCTGAAAGTATCACCCTAGGACAAAGGCAGAGTCATTGAAAACCTGCCTGTTGCATTTGCATTACTGGCTCAGCCAGTAGTCAGAAAGACAAAGGTTAAAAGTCTCTCATAGCTGGTCTGTAAATGAAATGATATAATTTAAAACCAAAGAATATAACTTTTCAGTTATATATAGATTATTGTTCATTTGAAACTAGATTATCTAAATTTATAATCCCACAGATGTTTAGTCAACTCTTCATTTTTTAAAACTGAAAGTCTTAGTGTACTTATGGACCTTTGTTCTTTAACCAGAAAATGCATCTTAACTTGCAAATTGTTGTCATATTTCTGTGTTCTCTATCCCTTTGTATGATTATCTGTGTTGTGTTTGCTAACCGCCCGAGGCCTCACACTGCATTCTGGGACTGTCAGCTGACGCAGCCCGGCTCACACTAAAAATCTCATTCATCGTCAAGTGTGTGTTTCATTTCATCTATACTTACAGGTCAGACCACAGATAAGGATCGCATTAGCATGGAATTAAAAGTATGAGCTTCCATCATGGTTGATGCCAACATATTTTACATGCGCTTCAATTGAAACCAGATAGTTGAGAAACTGCTGTGAAATACTCTGGTGAAATAGTTCTCCCAGACTCTGTTGAACGTCAGATTTTCAGAAAGACAAAACTCGACGAATCTATTTCTGAGTTCACTTAAAAACTAAAAATCATGATTTACGCACTATTCTTGTTTCAAACCCGTTCTAATTTCTTTCTGCTTTTGGACGCACACAAAAAAATTAATTAAAAAAAGATGTTTTGAAGAATGTTGGAAACCGTTTCCCCTCTAATATGCTAGATGTTACTGGTTTCCAACATGCTTGCCCTAACTTGAAAGGAATGTTGAGAGAATTGCAGTATTGCAAACCTTCAGAGCAGGGTTACCATGAGAACAATCACGGCCAGTAAAAACAGCATGTGTCATCCACCCATGGCCATGTTCTCTCTCCCTTCCTCTTTTTCCTTCCCACATACTACTGGTAGAGGTTCTGTTTTGTTTCCAAAGTGACACAGTGTATAACTGCCCAATGACTTGGCATGGAAACAGTGATTCATTAGGGCTTGAGTGTGGTCAGTTAACGTTGGTCAGTTTAAGGATGATAGTACGGCTCTCTTTGGAATCACACACACTCATAAGTAGGTGCTGAATTTGAATATGTGGAGAGCTAGAATAAAATTGCTGTTAACTTTCTAAGTTTGGCTATAAACTGTATATCTAGAATTAATCTCACAATTGTACAAATATGTGGGTTTGTTTCATAATTACAGTCCATGCTTTTTTTTTATTTTTATTTATTATTTACCTCGAAAGAATGGAAGTGAAGTTTGATAAATTGCCCCAAAGATGACCATATAACTGCTGATCTTATTCATTCTCCTTCAGCTTAGTCCCTTATATATCAGGGGTCGCCACAGCGGAATGAACCTCCAACTATTTCAGCATATGTTTTATGCAGTGAATGCCCTTCCAGCTGCAACCCAGTACTGGGAAACACCCATACAGACTCATTCACACACACACATTCATTCATCATTTCATTTTCTTTTCAGCTTAGTTCCTTTATTAATGAGGGGTCGCCACAGCAGAATGAACTGCCAACTTATCCAGCATATGTTTTATGCAATGGATGCCCTTCCAGCCGCAACTTAACAGTGTGGAAACACCTATACACACTTGCATTCACACACATACACTACGGCCAATTTAGCTTATCAATTCACCTATAACGCATGTCTTTGGACTGTGGGGGAAACCGGAGCACTCGGAGGAAGCCCACGCTAACATGGGCAGAACATCCAAACTCCACACAGAAATGCCAACTGACCCAGTCAGGACTTGAACCAGCACCCTTTTTGCTGTGAGGCGACAGTGCTAACCACTGAACCACCATGCCACCCACCGCTTATCTCAATGTTAAATAAATAAATAAAATTACAAGACAAACTGAAATATTTTTCCAATTAAATTAAATGATCACTAATTTTGGAGTTAAATAATCAAAACATTGTAAAGACACAGCTCAACAGCACACTCTCAGAAAAAAAGGTATAAAACCTGTCACTGGGATGGGACTTTTTCTACACATTGATACCTTAAATTACAATTTTGTACACCTATAGGGTAGACTTTTGTACTTTTAAGGTATTATGAGGTACACATTTGTACTTTTTAGGTACAAATGTGTACCTAAATGTGGGCCTTTTAAGTACAAAAGTGTACCTTTAGCAAAGGTACCACCACAGTGACAGGTTTTGTACCTTTATTTCTGTGAATGCAGTTAACACAACATGGGCAAATAGATGAAGAAACTATTTCAGAAAAAATGGCATAGTTTAACATGGTCATAATAATAGCATGGCACATTGTAATGCAGTGGTACAACCTTTACCATCTGCACAAACAGAAATTCAAAACTGTTTAGTTTCTTTTGCTAGTTAGCAAAGCATTAACAAATAGTCAAACTGCCAAATAACATACTGGAGATTAAAATAATGGCTTGACAGTGTAGTGTTTTAAACAAACACACACACAAAAAGAGATTTTCTTTTGCTATGGTCAAATGTTTTTTTTTTAATTATATCTACAAAGATATTTTAGCTAATTAGCACAATTGTTTCTCTATACATATTTCGTTTTGTTATGCTAGCAAATGCTACTGTTAATGACTGCTACAATTAAATGTACACCATCTTTATTAGTGTGTAATGTGAATACAATTTAGACATATTACGTTTACTACAGTGGTCTCAAACTCAATTCCTGGAGGGCTGCAGCTCTGCACAGTTTAGCTGCAACCACCTCCAACTCACACCTGCTCAATAGTCTCTAGTAGTCTTGAACACTTTAATTAGTTGGATCAACTGTGTTTGATTAGGGCTGAAGCAAAACTGTGCAGAGCTGCGGCCCTCTAGGAATTGAGTTTGATTTACTATGTTGTCATTATCAAGTGACTTACCAGCATCAGTTACTTCACAAATCGAACTGTTATTCACAAATCTTCTGGCCTGTTATTTCTGATGCTGTGTAATCCGAATTTCCTTTTTTAAATGGACTAAATAGGTAAAGGCATTTTTTTTTTGGCCTGCTGGGTTGAGACATATCCCTTCATACCTACTGTGCAGACTGTAGAAAATAAAACAGCAGCCCATCCCTTATAAATAATGCCTTGGCAAGTATTTTTTACTGACATCCATTCAGGAAGGAGTGTAAGATATACTGTGTTGTCAGACGAGAAACATTGTGAAAGGTTTGAGTCACTGGCTTAGGAAATAGTGAAACGGAATGAAAGAGGGCTGTTCTTCCTTGTAAAAAACGTACCTTCAGAATATTTGTTTGACAAAAATATATGAATGCATTGACAAGTGAAAAGTAACCTATATAAATGAAAGTAATAATACATTTCACTGCCGAATTCAGTAGTGAAAAAGTAAAAAAAAAAGAAAAAAAACATTTAAACAGCACTTAAAAGAGAGAGTTCAAAAGAAGATATTTCGAAGAAAGCTTAATCCTATAACCATTGACTTCCATAAAACAAATACTGAAGTCAATGCTTTCAGGTTTACAGTTTTCTTCAAAAGTAAATGATGATATAATTTTCAGTTTTGGGTGAACTGTCCATTTAAAGGGAACCTATGAAGAAAATCATCTTTTGTAAGCTGTTTGGACAGAACTGTGTGTAGGTATACTGTCTCCACAGTCATATTGGAGTGATATAAAAACAAGAAGTCTCTTTTTTTAAATTTCCTGACGTTAAAATAGGATCCAAATCCCTCCCATTTTGAGGCCCATCGCAACGTGACGTAGGAGTACAGTTTCCCCTCCCACTGATTTGATTGACAGCCACATATTAACATGTCTTCGTAGTATAATATCAACAAGATAGGGCGAGCAACTGGGATTAAAAGATCTGTTCAGCTCTCTGTGATCATCAGTCATCATCAAATGTGATCAAGAATGAGTTTTACAAGTTTAAAACATTTTTAAAACAGTGAATGTTTGTAATTATTTGCAGCGATTTTATCGGTTTTACCGTACTTTATCACCACAGCTGCGTGTCAGTACAATTATAAAAGAAGACGCTTCAATCCCAGTTTTTGGATGTTAAATCAGGTTTATATTGTACATTAACATAATGGATATCCATACAGCAGTGGATATTAAAGTGTATCCTGTCACATTTGCTGTGCAAAAACAGTCCAAAATTAAACGTGCACTCTGTGTGTCTGTGCAAGCGTGAACTTTGTAATGACAGTGTGTGTGACTTGTTGCAGAAAGGCTTGAATTAACTCCACAACAAATACATCAAATAATCATTGGGAGAGTTCTTACTGTAGTATTCCTCACTAACGTTACGTGAGATCTGCTTCCTTCATGTCTTTCACTCTGCTGTTTATCTGACACTGCCGGAGATTGAGGCACACTCTGAGAGGCACGTGGGAACGGTGAGCACTGAAGACACAGGCAACAAAAACAGCTACATTGTGGTTAGAGAAAATCCAATGTTCTGAAAGGCATAATAAATAACCTGATGGGTGTTTTGAGCTGAAACTTTACAGACACATTCTGGAAACACAAAAGACTTATAATAAATCTTGACAAAGGGGTAAAATAAGTGTCCTTTAATTGTGTTAAGAAAAAAATCTATCTATTACACGATGCTATGTTTTATTTCACATTAATGCCTTTTTGTTTCATTAATATTTAATGGATTATAAAAAAACATTTATCATCCAACAATTCACCATTAAGTCACAATTCACCCAATAATTCACCACGCCACACTTAGAAGCAATATTCATTGTTTTTTGGAGGTAGGAATGAAAAGGGATAAAGGAGAAGGTATAGTAAGGGGACAGTGGGATGAAGGGGAAATGGTGTAAGAGAATTATGAAAGAGTTGGTAGGTTGATTGGACATCCATCGATGATGCCCAGAGACTCATAGTGGGGCTACTGTCTCTGTGTTTTGGGATTAGGATTAAATTTAACCTAGGTGGGGTGAGAGGGTTATAAGGATTGTTAATGTGAAATCAAATTAAATAGAGGGAGTGAGGGTGGGTGGGTTTAAGAGAACTAGACGAACAGTGCTTGAGGGCTGATCTGCGTTGAATACGTTTAGGGAGTGATTGAATAGGATGGCAAAGACAGGCGTGGTCCTTCTCCTGAACTCCAGCTAACAAGTTAACTTCATATAATGATGCAATCCTTTAAATCTTAAATGATCTTTTCAATTATTAAGTATCCTGATATAATTTTAATGTGACAGGAACACCAGTGTCATAATGAATAACCAAAAGTAACACCAGTAACATCACATCAGTGACAATTTTCACATTAAATGACCTTTATACACTTTCTGCTGTGAGGTATTAAACCAGATTTTGACAGACTCACTAAATTAAGTAAATTAATCAGTTTATATATATATATATATATATATATATATATATATATATATATATATATATATATATATATATATATACACATACACACACACACACATACACATTTGAAGTCCGAATTATTAGCCCCCCTTTGAATTTTATTTTCACAGTATGTCTGATAATATTTTTTCTTCTAGAAAAAGTCTTAGTTGTTTTATTTTAACTAGAATAAAAGCAGTTTTAATTATTTTATGAACCATTTTAAGGTCAAAATTATTAACCCTCTTGAGCTCATTTTTTTTCAATAGTCTACAGAACAAATCATCGTTATACAATAACTTGCCTAATTACCCTAACCTGCCTAGCTAAGATAATTAACCTAGTTAAGCCTTTAAATGTCACTTTAAGCTGTATAGAAGTGTCTTGAAAAATATCTAGTAAAATATTATTTACTTTCATCATGGCAAAGATAAAATAAATCAGTTATTAGAAATGAAATATTAAAACTATTATGCTAAGAAATGTGTTGAAAAAAAATATATATATTTTTTTTACAATTCCTTAACAAGAAAGGAGGTCACACCATGGACACCATTAAAAGCTTCATAAGATTTCTTGAGATATTACAAATTTTTGAAAACTGAAAAAAGTGAGCGTGGCATTGCAATGGGCTTTTTCTTCAGATTTGAAGTGAATTTATTTACCATGGACAATGCTTATTAATCAACATTAAACTGTAAATAAGCCAGAGTTAGCCACAAGGGCTAATTTTCATCTGTTGTCATATTTAAAAATACAACCTAAAATAAAAAGCACACAATCTTCATGAAATATAAAGAAGAAAGTCAAGTTATGTCAAAAGAGAAGGTAATTTTTACTTTTAAAAAGTTTTTGTTAAATGGGAGGCCTATGATACCAGACCTGAATTCCAGACGACAACTTTCATTATATATTTTACAATATTTATTTGACTTTTTTATTTTATCATATATTTGATTGTTATGAATACATTATTGTATTTTGAAAAACCTTTGACCTCAAAATAAAACACCTCATTCTGTAGCCTATGGTTGATAGGGGCAAGCAATTTGTGGTGCTATTGTTATTGCTGTGTTATTAGTCGAATAACATATTGTTTCATTTTAAAATATTCATTTTAAACTTAAAGAAAAAGTAAACCTTTAAATAGTTTTCCAAGTGTAATATTTCTGTTAAAAACGGATGTTGCAGTAGAATGACATCTATAATAGGGGGGATATCAGTCTCGTTTGAATGGTAAATTTCAGTCAGAGAATTGTGTGGTCTTAAGTCCTAAACAGTTAAAACGTCCCAGTCCTTCCCACAGACTCACCGCGCCTCAACGCGGGCGGAGCCGCGGTATAAATGCCGCCTCGGCTTGGCCAACTCCCGGGCAGGACATTCACATCATTCCTTCATCTTCAGGTGACGCTCTGCCTTTATCAGCGTAAGTACACTAACCTTTACTCTCCTAAACGCCTTGACATTCAAACAAGAGCATGACAAAACTTTATTTCAATAGTTATCGACTGAAAGCCTTCAAAGTTTTAGCCTTAGTTGTAAGCTGTCACTATACTTCTTAAATGTGAGTAGATAACTTTGAAGCACAAAAACGCTGTTTAAACGACGAGTAGCCTGACATCCGTGGATGCTCAGATTTGTGAACGTCATCAGCGTCAGTTGCGTAACTTAATGTTGTTAAAACGGTTTGACATGCGCTTTATAATCTACAGTAATGATTTAAACAGCTGCTCCAACTTATACTAACAATAATTGCTTGATTTTCCTTTTACTGCATGAACTTGGTAGCCTATAGCCTATGTTCGGCATTACTCACACTCTGGCTTGCATCCAAATGGAAAAATCCACTTCTGTATCTCAGTAGGAGGAGAACAATGGGCTGTTTGCGCAATATTAAGTTTGATTAAGAGATGAGACACTCATAAACTAACAGTATTATCCTTCAATGTAGACATTCACAATGCCATCTGATCTGGAGAGAGCAATGGAGACCCTGATCACGGTGTTTCACCGTTATTCAGGCGCAGAGGGTAATGCATCAACCCTGAGTCGAAAAGAGCTCAAACAGCTGATGGAGAAAGAGCTGGCTAGCTTTCTGAAGGTACGCCATTTCATCTGTCATTCTTACACTCAGGGCGGGGCATCTCTATAGACTGGTCCTGGGCCCTGTGGTGACTGGGGCCTTTAATGAAGTCCCTGGATTTGATCAAAATCCTTTTTATCATTTACATTTTACCAAAGCTTCTTCATAGAAGGGAATGTTTTTTTTTTTATTATTATAAAAACATTCTTTGAGGAACCCAACATATTCGTTACATTCCATCACCACAAACACACTAATTTGTACATTTGTGCATCTCCTGTCTCTCCCACTGTAGAGTCAGAAAGACCCTGCTGCCGTAGACAAGATTATGAAGGATCTGGATGCCAATGGGGACGGAGAGGTGAATTTTGAGGAGTTTGTGTCTCTTGTGGTGGGCCTGTCCATTGCCTGCGAACAGCTCTACCAGAAACAGATGAAAGCAGCACCCAAGAAGTAATAAAAGACCAAACATGAGAGGAAAACAGTTTTTCTGTTTTGTCACGTTGTTAATAGTTTAATACACACTTTCTTCTGCATGCCCCAATTGGAAGTTGCAACTGCAGTTACAATGCATTTTTGCAAATGAGGATGTTTTGTCATTTTTGTCAAGTCATGTTCAGTTTTATTGTCAGTTTTTCTTGTTTGAAGTATTATTTAGACACCAAAGATATCATCATCAGACGTATTATAGTACAACCATGGAAATAAACATTTTGTGATTTTTTTTTATTCCATTTTGTTTTTTGTCCTGCTTTTCCTCTTTACTCTTCAGGTCTGAATTGCACAGTTCTCTGTGAAATCACATCGCGAGAATGAGAATGCAAAATATCTTTTAGGATTCACTCAGAGGCACATTGGAATTGGAGGAGTTTGAGATTATTATTGGTGCTTTGTAATCTGAACATGGAATGTTCCAGAACTAAGCTTCTGTGCACTTTATTTAATGATTAATCTTCAGATTATTCTACAAATGAGGTTACATTTTATCTCTCATTCACATTTTTGTTATTATTTTAAATCATTTAATCACAGGGTTGCATGAAATTGTAAAAAAAAAACATTTATATATACGTTTCAATATTTAGCTTTTTTTTGTGATTATACAAAACGTTCCAAGTCAGGAAAACATCAAGGCACATTCAAATTTAAATTCTTTCTTACATCCTGTCGGCATATTTCTTTGATCGAATTTGAAGGTGGCATAAAGTCTGTCTGAAATCAATTTTACGAAATGAAATCTATTTCACCAGATGGCTTTAATTACTTCTAAAAACTTATTTTTGAATTGATGAAATTATATTATACTGCATAGTAGTGCATTTGCATGAAATGTAATAAACTAGATAAATTAGGCTGATTGAGATTAGAATTTAATTCATTAACCTTTGACACAACGTAAAAATTGTATATTTGTGAGTACTTTTCTGTGTTATATTTCTATGTTCTGATGATTTAATAGTAGAATATATGGCCTGTTCTCAAAAAGTACTGAAACTAAATCCAACAATAAAACAACACAAAATTGTACAATTTTATAGGTCACCCAAATATGAAGATTGCCGTTTTACTCACCCTTAAATAACGTTTTACTCACAAAATAAATAAGATTAGCTAAAACCATTGTCCTTGGAGAGTTTAACATGCTCTGGGCACTTTGGCTGCATCTGTAAGCTCTAAAATGCTGCCTACGGAGACAGCATTCCAAGACAGTAAGGCATCAAGGCACATCCTAATCCAAATTCTTTCTTACATCCTGTTGGCATATTTCTTCAATCGAATTTGAAGATGGTATAGAAGTGTCTGAAATTGATTTTTTGAAATGAAATCTGTTTACCAAATGGCTTTAATTACTTCTGAAAAACTTAATATTTTTGAATTGATGAAATGATATTATACCTCATAGTAGTGCATATGCATAAAATGTAATAAACTAGATAAATTAGGCTGATTGAGATTAGAGTTCAATTCATTAACCTTTGACACATCGTAAAAATGATCTGCCGTCAGATGTATATTTGTGAGTTCTTTTCTGTGTTATATTTCTATGTTCTGGTGGTTTAGAACTTATGGCCTATTCTCAAAAAGTACTGAAACTAAATCCGACAATAAAACAACACAAATTTCTAAAATATTTTAGGTCACCAAAAAATGAAGATTGCCGTTTTACTCAACCTTAAATATTGTTTTACTCACAAATTAAATAAGATTAGCTAAAACCATTGTCCTTGGAGAGTTTAACATGATCTGGAGTGGACACTTTGGCTGCATCTGCAAGCTCTACAATGCTGCCTACGGAGGCAGCATTCCAAGACAGTAAGGCATCAAGGCACATCCTAATCCAAATTCTTTCTTTCATCCTGTCTGGGCACATTTCTTTGATCGAAATTGAAGGTGGCATAGTAGTCTGTCTGAAATCTGTTTTACGAGCTGCCTTTGTGCACAAACGCTGCCTCCAGAGTCAGTGCCTGACAGGGCAGTGAGGCAACAAGTCATCTGCCTAATTATTTTTTATTAATTTTCAAAGTGCCAATGTTGTAATAATTAATGCTATATATTTATGCTACATTTGAATGGTTATAAGGTTGGGGTTAGGATTTAGGTGATATTAAAGCCTCAAATGACCCTGCTTCACATAAAAAAAGAGCTAGTTGCATAATCTGATGGGTATCTTCTTTATATCGAGATGTGCTACATATATTTTATATATTTTGAATTGGAGGTATAGTGCGATCTAAGAGGGTAGCACAAATTGTGAGAACACCGGTAGGCTACCTGACTTTCTGGTAATCTGGCTTTGTTGGTATAGAATCTTCCACAGTGTCTTCATGTTCACAGAGAAGTCAGGTCACCTGCCTTAACACTTCATGCTTCCTTTAATAATACACAGAGATAAACATCACTGCAGTAATGAACGACATCACACGGTGTACTATTTACACACCTATGAGGAAGAATAAAGTTTTTGACATAAATCAGACCTGCTGCTAATCCATTGTTTATGAAACAGACATTCTGTAAACATAGATTTAAATTTAAGATGTACAGGCATAATCAATATTGTATCAATATCAGCAGTTGCATCGGGTGTAAAGATCATTTATTCTTTAATGTTATGTGTAAGGCTACCTGAATTTAAAGTGTAGATTTAAATAATCTAGACGGCGCACGTCTGTGATTTTAAAATGCGCAAAACACCTCCCCCTCAGGAAGCACAGACAAGCTGTGGGTGTGTGTTTGAAATCGGTGTAAATAGTCGAGTTGCCTGGCAATTGAGAAGAACTCCTGGGTGTGTCTGTCAGCCACTTCATGAGCTCATGGGAGTAAGTTCTACCATGTTTTTTTCTCCCTCTTCCCTTTTATTAGTCTGAAGATAACTCACATAAATAGGCCATATAGCCTACCGTATATCTTCACTATAAAACTATAATTAGTAGACTATATTGATACCATGTTCATACCATGTTAATAATGATGGGTTTAATATCACAAAAATAATATAGCTTAATGCTGCCACGACGCAGAGCAAACGTTATATGCATACCTTGTAATGAAGGACACTTTTTTTCAACGTAGAAGTGAATTCTGATGTCTGTCATGTGACCAGTGGGTAAAGTTACTTTTAAAAGTAGAATATCAAACACTTGAGTCACTTTTTTAAAGTAACAATGTGTTACTTAGTTACTTTTTAAGCAAAGTAATGTGAAAATACGTCTTATGTTATTTTTGCGATGATCACTAGATGTCAGCAGAATTCCACACATTCATCAGGAGCACGTCAACTCATTTTCTCGCCGCCATTTCTTCTTTTTTTCTGGCAGACAATTAACCCTTTAATTTCTGTCCCACAATAGTGATCAAACATGTCTGGTGTGTAAATGTAGACATATTTTTTGCTAAATGTCTATGTGGAATTAGCTTCAAACCTGACATGCTAACATAAACAATTAGACGGTGTCCTGTGAGTTACATAGTTACATCTCTGTACCTTGTTTAGTCCTAAATGGTTCGTATACTTTAAAGTATCTGAAGTGTATTAGTACATTTTAGCTTTTGTATTTTGAAATACCACTTCAGTTAGAGCTTTTATAAACATTATATTGTTTATACATAGTTTTTTTGTATTTTATTTTTACTTTAGTATAATAATTTATGTCCTATAGTTTTTTTTTTGCAGTGATGCCATCAAAGAACCATACTGGGTTCCACAAAAAACATTTAAAAAAATCCTAATGTAAAGTAAATGAACGTTTTTGTACTATAAAGAACCTATCAAAAGGTTCCAAAAAAAGAGTACAGGCTATAAGAGTATGTTTCCTCATGATGGAGCATCATACAATGGCACATATAGGCCCACGCCTATAATGACACCTATAGCATGCTTTTTCTTTGCATATTTGTCTAGGTGTGTGTGTGTTTGTGCACTGCAGAGTCAGTACACCGGAGGTCTGCGTATGCTTACTTTACAATGTCGAAAAACTTGAACCGAACAAAAGAAAATTAAATAAAGAACACTTAAAAGTACACACCCTTTTTGATAATAGGCCTACGTTTGTCAATGTCAGAGTTTAGAGGGTTAGACTTTGGCAGGATTTACATACCGTATACAGACAGCATTTACTTTGTTTTGTGTCACTAACTTCATTGTGTTCTAAAGAAAAAGGCCTATAATTATTAAAGGAAGATCTGTGATAAATAGGTTATGTGCATTCAAAAAGGGTGTGTTTTGTTTATCTGGTTGTTTACTTTTCAGGATACAAAACTAGACTAATATGAATAAATGATGACACTCGTGGCTGATGAGTCACTGTCTTCGCATTTACCTCATAAAGGAAAAGCTTTAGGGAAGTACTGAATAATCCTGTTGCTGCACAACCAAACAGGCATTGTCTATATGTGGTTTTTTTGCACCATTGCATGCATTGTTGTATGTCTGCAGAAGACAGTTTTGGTAGTGTTTGCATTTTTGTGTATAGCTGCAGGATAAAGTTTTCACACAGTCTCCTTTAAATCATCTATTTTGCAACTCTCTTGCATACTTTGAGGTCAGTGAGTAAGAAGTGTGTCTGTTTACAGCAAATACGAAGCTTGTGATTTAAATCTCCATGAAAAAGTTATCACTAGCCTTGGCGTAGCTGCACAATGCTTCTTTCAGATTCATCTTAATCTTAAGTGTTGAATTTTTTTTAAAGAATGGGCATGTGGTGTTATAAACCATATAAACAAAATCGTGGAAAGATGGCCCTCAGGATGGCAACACCCAAAAATGGGAGCGAGGGAGACAGTCATGTTCAAACATATGACTCAGATACTCTATGCATGAGGGAAATCCCTTTAATATATTCATTTATCATAATCGAATAGCAGAACTTTAATCAAAGAAATCAGATTATCATTTCTGATTTCAAAATGTGTAACAAGTTACATAAGTATGTCTTGTTTTACGGGTTTGTCACTGGATTGGGTGTACCGTACTGTAGTTTTTTCATAGCCCAAGTATGAATCATTCCCTCCACTGTGTGTGAGTCTGTGCTGTGGAGCATTAAATCTGTGCTTTAAAAGCAGAAGACGGTTTACTTCAACAAAACATCTGCTTAACTTCTCTGGGAACACACCGACATCTGAGGTAAGTGCAAGAAAATATATATAGAGAGAACATCATGAACATGAAATACAAAGCTACAAAATGGAGTAGAATAGATTTTAGAAACACAAGTTGAATTTTACAATGCAGGTTATTGAATTTTACTGCATGTCCCTTGTCTAAAAGAGATAGTTCGTTCTAAAATTGAAATTCTTTTTATTATTTACTTGCCTTGCTATTGCAAAATGGTAAGGCACTCTTATTTTGACCATGCAAGGAAAATGAAAGTGATTTAATGCTGTTATGTTTTGGACCACATTGACTTTCAAGATTCACCAGATGCAACTAAAATTACATCGCTTTGTAACACGTTTAGTTTTGTAGATTTGATTGTTGCCAATATTTGTTGAATTGCGTTCATCAAAGACCTTCTGTATTCTCATAATGTGCATGATTATATACTGATAGTCAGTAATAATGACCTTCACGGATTCTTTTGATTTCTTTTTTCTAGACATGTCTAAGCTGGAGAAAGCCATTGTGAGCATAGTAGAGGTGTTTGAAGAGTATGCAGGAAAAGATGAGCAGAAATCCCAGCTCAGTACTGCTGAACTCAGAGATCTTATTAAAGCCGAATTAAAAAGTCCTGAATTTAAGGTGAGAGTTTGAAAGATGCACTGAAAAAATAAAAAGTTGTGAGAAAGCATGCCATTGGTCGAAGAAAGACAACGCCTCCAATGAGATGTTGCAACAAATGTATTGTCTCTAATAAAAGGTTGTGCCGTTGAGGCTTATTATGGCAAGTTGGCATGAAAGGGGTTTACCCTAATGAGTCATAACATGCATGCATGAGACTCGAAAATATGCCTGCCTTCATTTCATCCAACTTCAAATTACTAACACACTTTTAAAACCCAAATCACACTGTATTGATAGATGGCGACCAGTGCAGATAGTCATCAGATTCATCAGTCTTCAGTCACGTTTCAAACATTCAACAATCCAACAAACTAGATTGACATTCAGACAGCAAAAATATGCACAGCCCTAACAAAGGCTTTCAAAGTGCTATGTGAATTGGCCTTTAGTATATTGAAGATGCTGTTGTTCCTCCTTTTTCTTGCAATACATATAGCTATGAGTGGTATGTAAGTAACAACTTTATTAACATTCCTCTCTCTGTGTCTGTCTCAGGATAAAGTGGATCCAGAGAATATTAAAGAGGTCATGGAGGAACTGGATAAGAACCATGATGGAGAAGTGAACTTCCGTGAATTCAGTCAGTGTATTGCAGGTCTGGCCAGAGGCTACTATAAGAAGAAGCACGGCAATGAGGAGCGCAGAGGAAGAGGCAGGGATAAATGAACATGTTTGTTCTTCTCACTGTTGACAATTACCTCCTTTGCGGTTACCATCGTACCTCTCATACTGTACTCTGTAATATTGCAAAGCTTTTTATATGTTTTAAGACAAAATGACAGTAAAAACATGGTTAGAAAAAATTGATAGTCTTTTGTCGCACTACTACATAGTGGGATATGTTTCTCAACAGACAGTGTTATGAAAAGTGTTTTTCCTTTTATAATGAACAGTTATACTTACCTAAAATGACTTGTACATCATTAAATGCTGTAATCGACAGGTTTATACTTTATTTTTGAAGATCAATAAAACCCTTTTGTGATTTCCTCTCATGTGTACTTTTTATTTAACGAAAATAAGGCCCACAAAACAAAACACACACCACTGAACCACTGGCCAATTCAGTGTTGAAGGCTAAATTTGACCAGTCTGGTGGGCAATCTTAATTGATTGCACATTCCACCAGTAACAGCAGAATGGTATGGTTTAATTAGCAAAGTAATAGCACAATTTTGCTTAAAATATTCCAATGCAAACAACATTATACAGTAGGTGACATAACAGAGTTCATATCAGCATACCACCAAGAAGGACAAACCACATCCAACAGGAGTAGCTGTGGGAGTAAAAGAGGAAGGTGTCTGAAAGCGATGTCCAGGTGCTAACCTGCATTGTATCCAAAAAACATAAAACCACAGCTGCCCAACTCACTGCAGAATTAAATTTGCACCTCAACTCTCCGGTTTCCACCTCCTGTCTTTGGTTTCCTGTGCCAATGCCAAACGTCGGTTTCAATGGTGCCAGCAGTGAAGTCTTGGGCTGCGTCCGAAACCGCCTACTACTCAGTAGGTACTGCATTTGAATTTAAACGTACTACTCGGCCGTTAGAAAAGTACGTTTTATACAGTATGAATGTAAGAAGTATGAATGGAATTTGGAAGTACTACATCCGCCATTTTGTCATGGTCACGTGACCTACCTGCGTCAGTTGCGTCGATTTACTCCCATTCATGAATTCTCTCGCCGGGCATCATGGGATAGCGCAGCGTGCATGGGATGCGCACTTCAGAATCTCGCTGGAAGTAGTAAGTCATCCGGGTACTTCTCGCATACTGATTTTCGAATTCTATGAATTCGGACATACTACTCGGCTCGCATACTGCTTTTAGCATACTGTATAGTATGGAAGTATGCGGTTTCGGACGCAGCCTTGGGCTTTATGAGTCCACCTTCACTGGCATTCCCGCATCTGGGAGAGTTATGGTGTGGAGAAGCCCCAAAGAATGAACAACCCAGACTGTTGCAATCCCAGAGTAAAGCATGGGAATGGGGTGTATCAGTGATGGTTTGAGATGCAATATCATGGCATTCCCAAGGCCTGGGGTGTCCAAACTTGGTTCTGGAGGGCCAGCATCCTGCAGATTTTAGCTCCAACTTGCCTCAACACACCGGCAAGGATGTTTCTAGAAAGCCTAGCAAGAGCTTGATTAGCTAGCCCAGGTGTGTCTGATTGGGGTTGGAACTAAACTTTGCAGGACACCAGCCCTCCAGGACCGAGTTTGGACACCCCTGCCCTAGGCCCAATACTTGTGCTAGATGCGCATCACTGGCAAGGACTTCCAAATACTTGTGCTAGATGGGCGTCACTGCCAAGGACTTCCAAACCATTCTGTATGACCATGTGCACTCAGTGGTTTAAACATTGTATCCTGAAGGCAGTGCCATATGGTGAAGGAGTGGTTTGATGACTATGAAAGTGAAGTTGATAATCTCCCATGGCCTACACAGTCACCAGATCCTAATATTATTGAGCCACTTTGGGGTGTTTTAAAGAAGTGAGTCAGGAAATGTTTTCCTACATCAGCATCACATAATGACCTAGTCACTATTATTGAGCTATTCACTATTGTCATTCCCTAGACAAATTTTTGCTGTATTGGCCGCAAAAGAAGGCCCTACACCTTACTAATGACTAATTGTGGTCTACAACCATAGACTGTAAAATATATGAATGTAGTATTTGTGACATCACCCTAGGTTTCTAAAGAGCATAGATAAAGCTACAAGTGGGCGGGGGCAACCGTTGACATTTTGTTTGCGTATGTAACCAAAAATGGGCAAAGAGGCAGGGAGATGCCTGCTAGCATTTTGCGTAGATGGGTTTTTCTTTGGGAGAAAAGCTTAACACTTCATTACCTGTGACTCTTTTGTGTTCTGACCACATGTGCTTGGTTGTATACTATATTAATAAAGGGTTTATTGTGTTTGGTCTTTTAAAAACACTGTTGTAATACGTTGAGCCACGTAGCATTGTGCTTATGACATTTTTCTACAGGAGTAGAATACTATACTTCAAATATAGTCTGTGTTAGTAAACGCAAAGCTATTTATGAAATCCAGGCAATTGACTGTGTAAAGCCACTTAAAACAAAACAAAAATATGATATATATGCAGAGTTCAGCAGCTAATCAATGACGTGATGGTGAGCAGCAAGACTTAGCTGTCACTCAAGTGGCCACGCCCTTAATTATGCACACTTAATATAAAGGAAATGGATAAGTTAAAAATTCACCCCCTCATGGTTGTCATATTGTATTACTAATATGGTAATATTAGTAATACACCAACATTTTTCTTGTACCAGGCTGTAAACAACTTTTTTTTCTGCTGTTAACTTGGCAAATTTAACATTGTGGTCAATAGAAATATGTTCTATTTTGCAGCCAAGCCTAGCAAAATTTTGATAAATTGCCGCTGCAGTTACTTCCATATTGGTTTCATAAGGGAGAGTGGGATGTTGCTGCTTGTCTAAAAACTAGGTGTGTCAGTTGTATTTTGTGTTCAGGTCCTTTTAGACCCAGATACTGTATGTTTCGAGTAGGCACGGGCCGGTATAAGATTTTTACGGTATTATAACCTTGGATAATAATATCACGGTTTCACGGTATTACGGTATTGTGATTACTGCTCTAAAATATATATTCTTTTTAAATGTCTGGGTAAAAACTAAAACTTTTTTCCTCTTTAAAATTGAAATGTAATATTTTGGAACAGTAAACATGTCAGGCTGAATGATTCAAATGAATCATGGACTTCTGCTGTCTTCATTAGTTTCTAAAACACAGATTTCTTTACATCTTAAAACGACATCTTTGGATATTTTTTCTGCTAGAGGTACTGTTGTCTTAAAAAACAAAACAAAAAAGTAAACAAAAAATATTACACACACCTTAGAAACGGTATTACAGAAAATTTTGACGGTTTTAAAACCTTGACTTTTCCAAACCGCGGTATACCTTAAAAATGGTTATCGTCCCATGCCTAGTTTGGAGTATCTTCAGGTGTCAGAAAGTTGTCAAATGTTTTGAAAAATATATTTAGCTTTTGGCCTGCATTGCACATTTTACTATATATATTTGGAATATGAAATATTTATGAGGTTTTAATTAATTAATTTTTTTTACACCTCAATTCTACCAAAAGTCAAACATTGCATTTAAGCATTAAACCTGTTTTTCTATTAAGGTCTGCAAGTAAATAACAATAATTGTGCATCTGAAAAGCATTAGAAATACTGTGATTAAAGAGCTTACATACATTGGTGGATAAATTATTACAGAAACATAAACAATGATTTAGATCATGCTGTCCTGGCACTAACCTTACATTGGGTGGTGCTCTACTAAATTTGTTAAGCACTAAAAGCATGCTTTTTATTGAATATGTGACAAATACTCACACACATTTATTCTTAACATTTTAATACAAATGTAATTTTTGTAAAATGTAAATTCTAAGCTACTTTCTAAGTTGAACAAAGATCAGGTGCAGTTGACCTACTTGCAGCATGCAAACCTGCATGCAAAGGTGTTCTTATGAGAGAATGGCTTTGTAACATTATTTGACACTAATGATTCGGACACACCTCTGCTGTCATCCTGTGTGAATGTGCAGCCTGACTCTAAATCTTTCAAATGCTTGATGTAGTCAAGCTATATTTGAATAATATTCATTAAAAACCACAAATGTAAGCACAAACACAATTACTCCGCCCCACCCTGCCCTATCATGTATTTTTTCCCTAAAGGGCCAGATCAAACAGAGGTGTGCTGATAGCAATAAAAGCAGGTCTGTTTGAAGTATCTTATTGACTTATTCAAATTGACATTTCTACTCCAATGCGAAGGCAAATAACTCGCCTATTTTGCTTAGGCGATTGTGCTTAATTACCAACTAAGGTTGCTGACAAGCGAGCAGTCGGTTTTATGTCACATATATTGACCCAAGATGGACTGTAGGACTGTAATTAATAACTACAAAAGTAAAAGTTTGTCGACAAACTTTATGGTAGCTTGAGAAAGCCTAGTCTGAAGTAGTTTTAAAGTTTAAATCATTTAATTTGTTTTGAAGTATTTATAAACAGTTGGCATAGGGAGATAACTACATGTTAGCATGTGTCTAGTATGGATTGGCATGTTTCTTGCTAGGTGGTTGATAGCATGTTCTGAGTAGTTGCTAAGGCTTTGCTAGAGTGTTTTGACTGGTTGCTAAGGTGTTCTGAGTAGTTGCTAGTCGGTTGTTAATGTGTTGGTATGAATTAGCATGTAGCTAGCATGTTTCTAGTATAAACTAGCATGTTGTTAGCAAGAATTTAGCATGAATTAGCATGTTGATAGCATATTTAGCATGTTTCTAATATGATTATGTAGAACATATTAATCTAGTAAGATTAATATGTTAGTATGTTCGTTAGTATGCTTCTAGCATGGATTGGTATGTTGTTAGTATGTTTCTATGGATTAGTATATTGTTAGTATAGATTGGTATGTCGTTAGTATGTCCAATGTAAAGTCAATTGCAGTTTTTTACAATGGATGTCTATGGGACAGTTGCTAGGGTTATGTAAGTGGTTGCTAGGGTGTGGCTAGTGAGTTGAAGTCATCAGTGATTAGCAGTTTGGTAGTCTGAGTTAAATGAGCTAAACATTAAATCTGTATGACAGTCTGGCACAAAGTTATGAGGTAACAAAGTTTGGTCCAATGTTAAGTCAGTAGGACTTTTCTGAATTTTCCAAGTCAGTTTTCGGAAAACCGTAAGTCAGATCAGTTGGAAAAGATATAGCAACTTAATTCAGTATAGTTTGGAGGTTTGGAGTTAGTTTGGAGGTTGTAGTATGAACGGTCTAGGACAGGGCTAGTCAATTGGCGGCCTGGGGCCGAACCCGGCCCCCGAGCCAATTTGTTCCGGCCCTCCAAATAGTGTGACCAAGACATCAAAAATAAATTTAGTTCAGTCGAAAAATGGCCGCTATAGTTATGAAGTGACGTGCGTCTGTTCAATACAGCACGAGCTGCAGAGGCTGCGCAGAGTGTGAGTCTTGACATTAAGCGAGTGGTGCGGGCAGCCAAAAACATTTGGATATGTTTGTAGAAAAGGTCTTTTGTACTATGCATTGATATCGTCAATAGGGATGCAACGATTAGCCGATTTCACTATTAACTGCGCTTTAATTCGTCACAGTTAATTAATCGTAAAGGCTTCTCTAAGCCGCATTTCTGTTGCACGGAACAAAACGAAACTGCTGCAATTAAACAAAGTTATGCCAAGTTGCCAACTGTGCGGTAGTTTAAAGTTCCAAGTATGTACACTGAGGCTAATACACCTGCACACCGGATTAACTATAGCAGCGGTCGTGCCCATATCATGTCTTTTACGCTTGCAAATTTGTTGTTTCTAATGTAAGAATATATGACAATATGCGCACAAGAGGAGCAACGCGCTTGCGTCTTTCCGGGCACACGCAGTAGAAAACATCTCACGGTGAGAGCTCTGCGTGCCTTTCAGTGCAGTGTAAACAAAAGATATGTTAGACAAATTATTATTAAAATGATTATGTATGCATGAACACAGATAGCAACAACAGTTAATCTAAATAGCTACTTACCTAATATAAAGCTTAAATTTACATTAGACGTGATAACCATGAAACACTGATTATTCTTCAGACTATATAATCGTACAACCAAAATCTATAATTGTTGCATCCCTAATTGTTATGCAGTTCAAAAAATAACATATGAATGTGTCTGAATGTAGAAGAAGCCTACTTCAGCAATGCACTGCTTTTGTTGTGCTCTGAAATACATTTGAATGTTTGTAAAAAAAAAAAAAAAGTCTATTATGCAATGCACTGATATTATGTAGTTTTAAAATACAATATATTAACATTTTAATGTAGAAAAAGCCAAAGTGGGTGTCTTAAGGAGCAAAAGTACAACATATGGGCTCTTATATTGCTGTTGTGTTATCACTCATATAGCAAGTCATATCTCTCCGGCCCTTCGTTTGGGATGCTTTTCATGAACCGGCCCATATGACAAACTAATTGAATAGCCCTGGTCTAGGAGATGCGTTCTTAAAATAGTCGAAGAAGACAGAAGAAGAAGAATAAGTTTATGTAGTATAACAGTATGTTGGCTTTCTCAAGCCACCATAATAATAAATAAAAAAAATACATATTCATATTGCAAATAAAACTAACACATAACAGCGTTGTTGCATAACAGTGTTGTATAACAACAGCTTTAGGGCGTATTTATGGAGTCAGTCTGAACCTGTTTTACCCACTAATCTTTTCTCACGTTTAAGGTGTATATGGAATGTGACCTTCTTTACAAAAGCGTTCATGTGATTATTGTCTCTGACATTTCTTTTACATTTCTTGTCAAATGGCTGAAACTCAAAGCAGAAATTCCAAAACCTATGTTTTAGCCAGCTGTGCATATATATATATATATATATATATATATATATATATATATATATATATATATATATATATATATATATATATATATATATATATATATATATATATATATATTAACAATAAGGAGATTAAAATTACATTGTTATAATAGCTTTTAACATAAAGTATACAAAATAAATTCACTAAAGACACTGCTTGCAAGCTTTCTGCAGGGACGCTTGTCTCTCTGCTGTATATATTGTTTTTCCCATAGTGCAGTCCCAGTCCTCTGCACCTGTACAGCAGTCTACTGTAAGAGCGAACACACCCACATGTTCCTAAACACACAAAAGCCCTCTCCATCAGGTTTATTTACATGGAACAGGTGGCCTTTGCTTGGAAGAAATCCTCTGGTACCTGCATCCAGATGATGCAAACAGGAAAAAGGCACCTAGTAAACATAATTGTACAAATTGTCTAGATTTAAATGTGGATCCGTAGCATTTACAGTGCTGAGTGTAATGAGAATGAATAGGCGTGTCTTATCTTCCGTCTTGCTGTCTACAATACATTAGATTAATTATTAATGTTTATTCATTCATCTTGTAACGAAAGGTCATTTACTAGATGTCAATTTGAGAGTGCATAGGGGTTGAAAGAGATTGAAAAAGAGCAGCATTTTAAATGATTTCCAGCAAACGTTTATTTGCATTTAATAGATGTCTAATAGACATCAATACATACTGTAGATGCACGGGCTAAAACAAAGCTAAATTTGGACTGTCAGAGAAAATCGGATGTCTGACGATAGTAAAAAATAGACGGGTCATAAATAAGGCAGGAATAAATATGATGTCTGTCTAATCCATCTATTTGATGACTAGTCTTTGATGTTAGCCAATAAATAAATAAAGATGTTTAATAAACAGAAAATTGCTAGGTGAGGTGGGTTCCATGAAGTGTGCCAGCTTGACTTTAAAACCGTATGCAAATACAGGCTGGTTTTGTTTCATTTGTTGTCTGCTCAAACTGGCTGGTAAATCAAAATAATTCCCCTTTGAGGCTTTACCATAACTTAGTCATTGGAATCAGGAAGAGTATAGTTCTCTTTATATGCTACCCTTTCTCTCTCTCTCTCTCTCTCTCTCTCTCTCTCTCTCTCTCTCTCTCTCTCTCTCTCTTTTTTATTTTTTTTATTTGCTATGTGGCATGATTGGGGTGTGGTGATGTGGTGACAGTTTTAACTGTTTAACTTCGAGAACAAAAGAAAGCATAAAAGCGCAAAGAATTAAAAATAAAGCCATAAAACTGCAAAGCAACATTTAACTGCTACAACAGAAGCATGAGAAAAGAACAAATAACTGGCAATGCACTAAAAAGAGCATAGATTTAGATCAACAAATGGAGGTAAATTGTATGAAAGTTCACCTTAAAAATGAAAACTCTAAAATCATTTACTCACCCTTTACTTGTTCCAAACCTTTATGAGTTTCTGTCTTCTGTTGAACACAACAGAAGTTATTCTGAAGAAAGCTGGAACCTGTAACCCTTGACTTCCATAGTAGTTGTTTTTTTTACTATGGAAGTCAATAGTTCCAAGTTTTCAAATTTCTTAAAAAAAATCTTCTTTAGTGTCCAAAAGAAGATAGAAACTCATGGACATTTGTAACCACTTGAGGGTGAGTAAATAGTGAGTAAAATTATTCATTTTTGGGAAAATTGTTCCTTTAAGACTAAAAAAGACTTTTTAAGTTTTAAGTCTCAGGAGATACATGGCACACGTATCTTCTGAGATTTTGCAGACTTGTTAAGTGATTACTGTTTGAAGGATCCTTTTGCACAATTAACCAGTATTGATCCAGCAACAAATTACCTACAACAGTAAAATGCACATACAGTCGAAGTCAGAATTATAAGCCCTCCTGAATTATTAACCCCTGTTTATTTTTTCCCCAATTTCTGTTTAACGGAGAGAAGATTTTTTCAACACATTTGTAAACATAATAGTTTTAATAACTCATTTCTAATAACTGATTTATTTTATCTTTGCCATGATGACAGTAAATAATATGTGACTAGATATTTTTCAAGACGCTTCTATACAGCTTAAAGTGACATTTAAAGGCTTAACTAGATTAATTAAGTTAACTAGGCAGGATATGGTAATTAGGCAAGTTATTGTATAATGAAGGTTTGTTCTGTAGACTATCGTAAAATAAAGGGGTTAATAATTTTGACCTTTAAATGTTTATTAAAAAATAAACATTTTCTAGCCGAAATAAAACAAATAAGACTTTCTCCAGAAGAAAAAAATATTATCGGACATACTGTAAAAATTTCCTGGTTCTGTTAAACATCATTTAGGAAATATTTAAAAAAGAAAAAAAAATTCAAAGGGGAGCTAATAATTCTGACTTCAACTGTACATTACTACCTGATCTGACTGCATGCATGTTTTATAAACTGTGTACTTTTTCCATTCCTTTTTTTGTTATTTGAGTAATCATTTAATTTTATCCAGGGCTAACTATAGCATGCTTTACATTATTTCTGAATGAAATTATATGTGACACCAACTCTATTTTTTTAGTATGACACTATGACATAGTTTTATAATTGTCATAATCACAGGATTCCATCGTATAAATAGCGTTTACATGTTCTCATAGAACTCATAATTACAACTTGAGAATTGTTCACGTGACCCGTGTACCACCTGACTGGTGCTGCTGAATGCTTGTTCTACTGGGAGCTGTTCACTCCCTCAGATTGGGAATTGTGCGTTTCTATATCAACACTATTAATGCCTAAACATAGTTCCTAAATTAAGTCAGTAGCTCTCTGGAAATTCTTTAAATTATGGTAAGCATGACATAGGTTGAATATTTTCAATACTTTGGTACACTCAGAAAAAAAAAATTGTTCCTTTGAAAAAGATATACCTTATATGGTACAGAAAAGACCTCTTATGATACTGTTCTGTACCTTTTATGGTACATAAAGGTACACAATTGTTCTCATAAAAAGGTGCATAAGTGTGGACAACTCCTTCTTTAATACAATATTTATGAAAATAAATATTACTGGAAAGCCAAAGTGATTTTATAAATATTTCCATATTAAAAGATGAATCATCATTTAAAAGCATATGTTTAAAGAAACTCATAAACATTAATTATTGAGTTTTATAATGCAAAACAACTGTTAAAACAAAACTATAGGTATTGTAAACTAAACATTTAAATCATTTTTAATAAACATTTGGTGAGCATTTTCTGATAAATACAGTTTCATTATTGATATCTGCACCTTTTGGCATTTGCTTTCCACTACGGACGTGAGCTGGCAAAAGTCCAGCATATGCAAAGTGTCCATGCAGACATTTTACTATTGTAAAACTAATCAAGCATTGTGCATATCTCGTTTCAATACTTTTGCATAATTCTATTTCTATTTTAAAATTAAGTAAATTAAATTCAAGTGATTACAAAGGTATTGTGTGAAAATTGGAGAATAAAATGTTTGATATTGTACCAGGCAGAATGTGTTTCTGTTATGTTTAGCAAAACAAAATAGATCTTTTGATTTATGATAAAGTATTTTTATTCTTTATTGTAAATTGAAAAGGTGCATTTACACTAAAATAAACTTAAAAAAAATTATTATGTTTATTGGATTTTCACAGTAATACAGACATAACAAAACATCTTCAAAAGACACACAAAGAAAAATATCAACACAAAACAACGGAGAGAAGAAAAAAAAGAAAAGAAAAAAGCTCAGATTACATATTAAACAGGACTATCCACATAAAACAGATCAGAAAAGGTCCTAAAAACATTGCTTATTTTTCAGGTAATAATATGTTACAATATTCCTTTTAGCATGATAGGGCTAAGACTAGGTTCCAAATAATCCAAAATATGGAGTCCAAACTTTAAAAAAAAGTTCTGTTTTTTGTGTAAAACATGGGTAAGATGTTCCAGGGGAATTAACTCAAAATTTATCTTGTGCCAACCTTTAAGTGATGGAGATTTATCACTAATCCAATTAAGTAAAATGTTTAAAAATGTATTTGATGTTTTATATTCACTGAAAATAAATTGACACATATTGGATAAAGCAAAATGCCTTTAAATAGTTATTGAAGGAACACATTTGACACTGTTAAGGTACAAAGTGTCTTGTCACTGTAGTGGTACCTTCATGGATTACATTTGTACCTTTGATGAAGGTACAATATTGTATCGGCAGGTTTTAAAAACCAAAGGTACATTTTGGTTTCCCATGGTAAAAATCATGTCCTTAAAGGTACAAACTGCAATGGTACAAATTTGTTTCTTTCTCTTAAGGTACAATTCTGTTGCATAAAAAGCTACTGCCCCAGTAGCAACTTGGGTTTGTACCTTCTTTAGTACAACATTGTACTATTTTTTTCTGAGAGTGTAGAGATCAATATTGTATAATTTATTTTAGGAATGTAATCTCCATCAACCGAAATTTTATGGAAATTTAGTTGTGCCTGGCATTTGTTTAGGTTTTGTTCACACAGTTCCAGCACCAGGGCCTATTCTGGGACTTATTCCTGCAATGTTACTTAGTCCCCAAACCAGGAACAATGTCAGAATCAATTCTAAAATGAGTTTGTGTTCACACAGAATTTATTCCAACAACATGACACAAATTTTACAGAATCCATGTTTCATGAAAGGGGCTAAAATTACCAATGTACTTCAACAAGAACTCTTTATTTTGTGGAAAACACAATGATCAAAATTAGAGAGCAGCAATGATATTAGCACAAAGAAAGAATAAAAATAAAATTTGTGAATGTAAGGGCAGTCAAAAATGAGTGGATAGTGCAGAAACTTTTGCTTTGAATGATGTCAGCACATCTGCAGTCACATGTAATAGTAACTAGCTTTAGACTTGCATATGCAAGCTGAAAGATGCAGTCTCAGACATGCATATCGTCCAGCCCTATGTCTGCTATAATGTTAATGTTGTTTTTGTGTGTTTACATAGATGAATATGGCCACGGTGTAAATACACAGTACAGTTACGATCTTATTGTCGCATTAGATCGTTATGATAACATAATATATGCCTTCAGTGATATCCTGAAGATAAATACCAAAAAAATAACACAACTGGAATAACTACAGCAGTCGCGATCGTCTAATCTCATATGAAGCAAGAGATCGCGATGACATATGATGACGTGTGCAGGTGTTGTAGTGCTGTCCCAATTCTTAGGGGTAAATTTTAAAGCCCTTCACATTTGGTTTTAAGGGCCAAGGGGAAGAGGTAGGGATACAAAAATAGAATTGGGATTGGGCCTAAGTGACTGTATTATCATCAATAATGTTACTTATTAGCACAAAAGTTGATAACATACAAAAACAAAAACGAAATCTTATTATAAATCTATTATAAAAAATTATACAATTATAAATCTTATACCTGTTATTCACAGCCTATGCAGGTTCTTTTCACTAAAGTAGACTTCATTCACAGGCGCGCGCCCGCCCTCTCTGCTCACAACACGGTCAGCTGACGTCACTTGTGATTTCGCGGCCATGAATACATCATTACATGAAGACAGAAATTACATTTTTGGTTGAATTATACCTTATAAATACAGTATGACTCTTTCAACACCATTTGGAGGTGTCCACGTTGCTGAACATTGTATGTAAAACAACGTGAAGACTTGTGCAGCCTTCTTTGCTTTTCTCCTGAACTTGAAAATATGATTGGCAGAAACCTATAAATGCTGGATTAAGATCGTCTATAGGGGGTCAAATGGAGATCGCGATCTTTTTACGATTAATTGTGCAGCTCTACTGCAGAGATGCTTTTATTCCAAATTCTCTTCTCTAATTCTCGAGACACTGTTTGCCAAGAGAGAACTTTAGCCTATTCTGCACTGAACTATTCATAAATTACAGCTATTCCAGTATTTTCAGCTATTCACTAATTTTCTCTACACTGTAAAACCCAAAAATCTAGGAAACTCAAACCATTTGAGGATACCGATTGCAACAAATCATTCAAGTTCAAAAACTAATCCTAATGAGTACTGTTAACTTTAATCCATTTGAGTAAGCGAAGCAATTTGAGCACAGTAAAACCCAATACATTAAGAGAACTCAAACCAACTGAGTACTGTAAAACCCAATTCAAGAGTTCACACTTAGCTGATGATTGATTATAAAGCAAGTTTTGGCATGCTGTCCCGGGAGAGAGCCCTGAGCCCAAAAAGGTCCTTGAGCCCTGGGCTCCCTCCCGTTTGCAGGGCGAGAGGGGGGCTTTGAGCTCAGGTAGATCTCGAGAACTCCCCTGTCGTAGAGGTTGAAGAGCAGATAGTAATTCTCTTTAACGAGATAGATACTAGGTAGGGAGCAAGTCTATAGTGTTGATTTAGAAAATAACTTAGGTTGCATGTTTTTTAAACGGTGGGAGGAAACCGGAGAACCCAGGGGAAACCCACGTGAGCACGGGGAGAACGTGCAAACTCCACACAGAAATGCCTGCTGGTTTGGTAAAGCCTAAAACCATGGACATTCTTGCTGTGAGGCAACAGCGCTAAGCACTGGGCCACCGTGTCACCCATCTAGGAAGGAGGAGGAGTAGGGGTGGAAGGAGGGGGGGGGGGGGGGTCTTCAAATCGAAGATGACTGTAGTAAGAAACCCTGGCTCTTTATAGTGGGTTAGGGATCGTCTGATTGGATAGTCATGAGTGGTTAATGCGTAACCAGCCGTGTTCAATCATAATCACGTGATCCTCTCGAAATTAGTTTATAACTAAACTTCACTAAGTTAAGGCAACTCAAACCATTTGAGGAAACCGATTGCTACAAACCATTTGAGTTAAAAAAAAAAAATCTTAATGAGTACTGTGAACTTACTTCATTTAAGTTGAAGTAATGAGGTATTTAATTAACTCATTACCTTCCAAAAACTCTTTTCAAATGAGTAGAATTAATTTTTAGTAAATATTCGTTTCATTTATAAAGTTGACTGTTGGGTTTTACAGTGTATTAATCTATTTTCCTATATCACTTTTACAGTGTACATTTTGTCAAAGCAGCTTAACTCAGGTGAAGAAAAGAATAAAACCCTCAACAATGTTTCAAATTTTGAAACATTCCAACTAATCATGCAGGAATGAGAGTGGTGGTAGAATGCTTGTGTCGTTCAATTAAGAGTAAATTCAAACTGATTCAGTTCGGTCAAGTATAAATTGAAGTACAGTTTAATTCAGATCAGTGATATATAATTATCATTGCTGATGGACAATTCCCTTAAGAGCAACTCCACCAAAGCCCAGTTCCATCAGCCCCAAACAGGCAAGCCAGTGGCAAGGAACAGCTCACCATCTTTTAAAGTCAGTAAAAACTGAAAAGTAAGGCTGCCAGTTAAATAAACTTTTGTATCATGCTTTTTACAATACGTGTTGTTCCAGAGCAGCTTCACAAAATATGCCTGTTATTACATTAAAGTCAAAATCAGAAAAGTTGAGGTGTTGTGTATAGTGTGGACAGTATATATACCCAGTTATCCTGCAGTTATACAAGATATAGTGTTCTTTTCAAAAATGTGATATTGATGTGTCCAACGTGTTTCTCTTAAGGCCCAAGGTGTTTTTTTTACATGCATTTTTTTATTTCTCTTTGCTATTTGGGCTTATTGGAACCTAATTAGAATAAAAATCTAAGTATCATATTTTGATATGATGTAGTTTTAGAGAAAAATGATGTTCATATATGTGGACTCGTGGTCCAAATTTACATTAAACACTTTTTCCAGAATTTTCTTTTATGGATATTTAACCTAGAGTTTTTTTTTACTTGCTTTGACTATCAAAGAGTAAAAACAACATTTTTACCCATTTTGGACAGTTAAAGATAGGGTTTGTAGGGTTTCATATGCTGCAAAACAGTTGCAGGATGACACTGTATGTCTGTAACAAAATATAAAACATTCAAAGTATTTTAAATAGCCACTTTAGAGCTAAAAATGTGCTGTCCACGTATGTGTACACTCGAGCCCTGGAGGTTATCCATATCTGTATATTGCTTAAGATTTTGTGTTGTCCTCAAAGAGTTGGCGTAATCTTTTCAAATTCTCGGGCATCATCTCTTCACTGGTCTTGAATCTGAGACTGAGAAGAACTAAGAGGTCCTTCAATATATGTGTAACTCATTACAAATGTAAAAAAAAAAAAAAAACAGCTTTTGTATTCATGTTAAGATAACTTCAAATAGGATTAAGGAAGGATTGATCTTGAAAGTGGAAAACAGCACAGGGACAAGCAGCAAAAGCTGGAAGGAGGATTTCCTCTGTTGTTTACCATGCCAATGTGCCAGTGTGGAGAGTCAGGCAGCAGGAAAACATTATCTTTTATCAGCCCACATAGAAAAAAGAGAGACAAAGGGGGTAAGTGAGGAAATAGGGAGACAAAGAGAAAGTATGAAACATGGAGGTGGAGGCCAGTGTGGAGATGGTGTGTGATTTTCCATTCTGAGGTACACTCAAAAGAATGATTTTTGCTACTTGTTCGAAATACTTGCTTAAAATTTGCTTCTTTTTGGAAAACTTAATTGTTTTATCTTCAATCCACTTGAATTTGTTAAAACAATTAAGTTAACTCAATTTGTGTTGGGACAACACGAAGGAGTTGTGTGGATCTCAACATTCTCTGTAAAAAATGCTGGGTTTCACACAATTGATTTGTCTTGGGACAGCATAAAGAAATTAAGTTAACTTATTTGTTTACAAATTTAAGTGGATTAAACATAAAACGATCAAGTTGTCCCCAAAAAGTGTTTTTTGAGTGTGTTTTGAGTGTTTTTTACAACGTAGAGAGGAATAGAAGCACTATAATAACCTCAATACAAACACACGCATGCAACCAATAAAAACACTGTACATTTGCTGCAGCTTACTGTATCATTTGTCTAAAGGTTTAGTCAAATTGGGGGAAACATTTAACCATTTTTCAAATGCTTGGCTTCACAGGGGTAATATTATAATGCTAATATTGTTCCAAAGAATATGATTTATGATTTAGTGCTCTCTATTTTAAAACAATCGGCTTCTCTGAAGGGATGCAAAATCTTGGAGATTGCCCTAAAATTCACACCAATCCAAGCCTCGTCACACATAAAGCCTTAGCTGCGTGACGGGGTCAGATGCTTCCCTCCACAGGACTCATATTAGAAATGTTTCAGATTACTGTCTGAGTCACACAAACAGCCACTCTGTAATTACCTCGTGTTGAAAGAAGTCAGTAAGCGTGATGCTTCCCTTTGCAGCTGATAGGATGATATCTTTGGCATTTATCATTTTTAGAATTGTTGGACTGATGTTAGACCTTGATCTTCTTACAGTTGGCACTCTGTAAAACAGCACTTATTGATGAGAACTGTAGATTAAGGGAAGCGATGACTAATCTTTACACTGTATGCTCGTCCGGCTACATTCCTGAAATGTTTCTCTTGTAAGAATATAAATTCATCTTTTATTTAACGTTGTCAAAATTAAACATAAATCTTAAAACAATAAATTGTCCGTTAAAGGCTCTACTGGTCTCTTCCTTCCTTCCGGTTCTGCTGTTGTCCTAACACCCCCTGGTCCGTCTCGGTCTGCCAAACTTATCACTACCTAGGTACTGACACCTATGGCTCCATCTGGACATTTAGATAAGTTTAGTGTGTGACAAAGGTATGCGACATAGGTTTGACAGACCAGGGAAGTATCAGTGGGTGTTAGGACAACAGCAGACCCAGTGAGAATAGCCTAGAAATCAGGGGCAATGCCAGACCATGGTGACTTTAGAGAGCTGGAGACCTGAGGTGGAGTTCAGAATCAGATGCTGGACAGAACCAGTGGTGACAAATGGCCCATTTCCACTGAGTGGTACAGTACGGTACGAGCCACCTTTATCAGGCTTGCGTTTCCACTGCCAAAAAGGTACCAGTGGTGTACGATAGAAAGTTTCAGTTGACGTCATTCTCGCTCGAGGAAATGTCTGTACGGTAAAACTGTACGAGTTGTTCACATATCATATGAGAAGCACTTCTCACAAAACAGATGCTTTACATAAATACTTGTGTATAAATGTTCATTACTAACCTTTCTATGAACATAATTTGAATATAACTGCAGATCAATGATAAAAATGATAAAATAAATAAATAAATGCAACATATATAAACACATACAGACCCTTACAGTCTCCGAAATGTTACCAATTACAGAAAAACTACACACAGCATAGATTTCATCCTTATGTGGGTTCAAAAATACCAACCAAAATATATCCTACAGTCAGTGAAAACCTCTCATCTGTATCTTTAATCTACACCAGCACATGTAACCTCTTTTTACAAAGTAACTTCATCATTCCGAGTTCATAATAGTCCAAAATGTGATGATAATAGTTAAACATGGCAGTTTGTTCATGTTTTAGTTTGCTAAAAGAATTTGCTCCTTTGTTTTTTTTTCGCGCTTCACTCTCGCAATTGTCCATTTCTGAAAGGATCGGATGTCAGAAGCACTTCAATAATCACGCTCACGTTATTATCATCAGCTCAAGAAGTTTGTTATTTCAAATATAGACGCGCGTCTCTCTCTCTCTCTCTCGAAAGTGAAACCGCTCACGCTTTTAGACGGCCTTGTAAAACAACAACAGGACATGGCAGATTTTGTTCTTCTAGTTCTTGTGGCTGTTCAAGACAAGGTTTGTTTGAGCTCGGGTCGACCATGGCTTGTTTTTATATGTATATAATATTACGGTGTAATGTCTCGGCTGTGTATTTAAAAATAGTGGTTTCTTTGTTTTCATTCTCTTGGCTTGTGCACGCGCTGGTGACATTTATCGGTAAACCAATAGCATTTAGCTGCGCGTCTAGCTCTGCTTTTTGGTACCCTTTTGTCACGCTAGGTACCCTTTAAAAAGGGTACCCAAAAGGTGGTATGGTACGGTTCGCTGTTTGGTACCTTTTCACAGTGGAAACAGCCATAAAAGCTTACCGAACTGTATCATACCGTACCACTCAGTGGATACGGACCTAAAGGAACTTGTGAGCTAGGTTGGACCACTAACAAAGAAGGCGCTAGGGAGCTGAGTGAAACCAGTAGCGACTAGGAGATCATGAGGTAGGCGTAGTCAGGGATGTCAAATATGCTTGAGAGCTATGTAGAACCAGCAGCAATAAAGGAGGTAAAGAGCTAGGCAGAACCAGAGGAGACAAAGGAGCTCGAGAGTTAGTTGATAAGGGAGCTTAAAACCAGTGATAGCACCAGTGATAAGGGAGCTCAGGAGTTAGACAAATGGAGAGGTTAAGAATGAGCTTGAAAGCTGGGTGTGACCAGCAGCAACTAAAGGAGCTAAAGAGGTAGGTGGAACCAATGGTGACAAGGGAGCTTGGGAGTGAGATAGAGCCAGCTGTGATAAAGGAGCTATGGAGCTATTTGCTCATTTTCACTGAGCAGTACAGTTCAGTACAGTACAATATGGTTTGGTATGCGTCACCTTATTAGGCTTGCATTTCCACTGCTAAAGGTATCCTTTTGGTAGGCATGATGTATGACAGAAAGTTGCTGTCAGCATGACTCTCGCTCAAAGAAAAGTAAAAGCAAAAGTAAAATAAAAGCCTTATTACTGTATTTGCATATCGCATGAGAAGCACAAAGAGGCTTTATGTACAAAAATACTGTTTTATAAATCTTACTAAGTTTTTAATGAAAAGGATTTGATGATACCTGCAGTTCAATGCTAATGCGAATTACTGAATGTCTGTAATTACAAAAATAATTACAGTCTAAATCACGGGTGACCAACCCTGTTCCTGGCAATCAACCTTCCTGCAGATTTCAGCTCCAACCCTGATCAAACACCCCTGAACCAATTAATTAGAACCTGAGGAGCACTGGATAATTACAGGCAGGTGTGTTTGATATGGGCTGCAACTGAAAACTGCAGGAAGGTCGATCGCCAGGAATAGGGTTGAGCACCCCTGGTCTAAATCATAGTCAGTTCATATAAAAGGCGATAATAATAGTAAAAAATGCAGTTTTTTTGGTTTTAGGTTGCTGAAACAATCATTTACTTGTTTGTTTTCTCTCTTAACTCTTGCATTTGTACATTTCTAAATGGATGTTAGAAGCACTTCAAGCTAATTATGCTCAAGTGAGCTGAAGTTCCTTATTTCAAATATAGACTCAGGAGCTGGGGGACACATGCAGTGAAAGTGGGCTTGGGAGCTAGATGGATCCAGCAGTAAAAGAATCTATCGAATCTAAAATCTAAAAAACTTGGTTAACACATTATTTTGATACATTTTGATATATATTATTTATCTACAATAATACACTACCTGACAAAAGTCTTGTTGGCTATCCAAGTTTTAGGAACAACAAATAATAACTTGACTTCTAGTTGATCATTTGGTATCAGAAGTGGCTTATATGAAAAACAAATGCCGCTAGATTATACTTATTTTACCAAAATAAAATATGATCATGCCTTGATTTTAGTAAGGTCTGATGTTGCTTAGACAAAAGTCTTGTCACTTAACAGAAATGATGTTCAGACTAGAGCAAAAAGTCATGGTGCAGTGAAAAAAGAATTAATATTGTGTATGACTCTCATAAGCTTGGAGGACTGCATCCATACATCTCTGCAATGACTCAAATATCTTATTAATTAAGTCATCTGGAATGGCAAAGAAACCGTTCTTGCAGGACTTCCAGGGTTCGACAAGATTCTTTGGATTCAGCTTCAATGTCTCCTTCTACATCTTACCCCAGACATGCTCAATAATGTTAATTTCTTGTAAATGGGCTGGCCAATCCTGGAGCACCTTGACCTTCTTTGATTTCAGGAACTTTGATGTGGAGTCTAAAGTATGAGAAGGAGCGCTATCCTGCTGAAGAATTTCCCCTCTCCTGTGGTTTGTAATGTATTGGGCAGCACAAATGTCTTGATACCTCAGGCTGTTGATGTTGCCATCCACTCAGATCAGATGCAGATCTCTTGCATGCCCCCATACTGAATGTAACTCCAAACCATGATTTTTTCCTTCAACAAACTTGACTGATTTCTATGAGAATCTTGGGTCCATGCGGGTTCCAATAGGTCTTCTGCAGTATTTGTGATGATTGGGATGCAGTTCAACCGATGATTCATCTGAAAAATCTACCTTCTGCCACTTTTCCAAATGATCAACTAGAAGTCAGGTTGTTTAATTGTTGCTCTTACAACTAGGGTCGACGACAAGACTTTTGTCAGGTAGTGAATACTTTCATTATGTATATTACATGAAAAAAACATACACAAGCTGACTAGAAACAGTCAAACATCATGAGTGCAGTACATCTGAATTCTATTCATACTTTATAGAACTTTTCTAACGGTCCTGAAATACAATCTTGTTTTGAAAACTTTTCAAAATGCAATTTATTGTCGTCTTATAAACTACAAAAGTGTTTTATTCTAACAACGATGATCAGCGTGAACATGCATGTTATGTGTTTATTCTATGCAGTCAATGCAAGGTTTCCAAAAATGCAAAAGAACCTTTTTAGTATATAGTTGCTGTGAAAATGTACACAAAAATGAACCTGCATGACTGTTACCAACTTGTCCTGGTTTGCCTTTTTACTACGGGCAGCTTTAAATATCCTGCAAATGAGTATGAGCTTAATCAAATGAATGTTTCTTCTCATGTTGTGTATGAACAACTAATTTCACACAAATGATCAGTAACATTTCTGCGATCCACTGACTTAACACTGAGATACATGTATTGTCGTGTCTAAAGCGGATCTTAACCAACACTCATGGTCAAAATGGCGCTAGGGAGGTCCCACATACTCAGAGATGGTTTTGGGTGGTGACTCACCAGGAAACTGGCCACAGAGTCCATGAGATTTAATCATGAGCTCTTGTTTGTCTTTTCACTGCTGCTGTATCAATGTTCCCATTGTAAGAACACATAGGTTTGCATGTGTGTGTCTGTTTCTCGCTTATTTAAAGGGACAGATAGCTCATGAAAACTCTGTTTTTATCACCCAAACCAGCTAAATGAAATATGAATTTAAAGAATGGTGAGTAAGTTTTGATGGAATTCTCAGTTTTTAATACTTAATATGTATCCAAAGTGTAGAAAAGTGTAAAAGTTAAATACGAAGAACAACTGTGGCAAAAAAAGCTGAAATTCTACACAAATGAGTCACCATCACTGTATTACATAAAGGCAAGGTTAAATGAGGCCAGTCATTTTCTCCGCCTCCTTTCCCCCCTTCTCCCTCCCTGACTTCTCTCATTTCCAGCTCTGTCTTTAACTCTGTCTCTACTCCCGAAGTTCTAGTACTGAATGTTTCTGACATGTTCATTCACTCTGTTGGTTGGAAATGCTGCCCCACCCTTATTTTCTTTTTTTCCTTCCTTATTTTCTTTATTCCCTTTTTCAGCAGCATGTTGCAAATAATAAATACTACAACCAACACATAGCCAACACATCATCGTGGAAAGTTATTAGTTTGCTGTGCACTATGAAAAAAAAGAGATGGAAAACTGTCTCTCTGTGGTTCAACATGTTGTTTAAGCAGTACCCTTACTGTAAGTTTGGATATCTTTACCTCGAAGTACCTTTAAGGAATAGTGCACCTGTTTTGACATTTGCTTTAAAATGTTTATGTTGTTTTTGTCATTTGAATCTTATGGGAAAAAAATGAAAATGCTGTAAAGCTTATGTGTGCTCTACAGAGAAAATAAAAGACTTTCTTCTGAGAAAGTCTTATTCGTTTTTTTTTTTGGCTAGAATAAAAGCAGTTATCAATTTTTTAAACCATTTTAAGGTCAAAATTATTAGCTCTTTAAGCTATATATTTTTTCGATAGTCGACAGAACAAACCATCATTATGCAATAACTTGCCTAATTCCCCTAACCTGCCTAGTTAACCTAATTAACCTAGTTAAGCCTTTAAATGTCACTTTAAGCTGTATAGAAGTGTCCTGAAAAATATCTAGTAAAATATTATTTACTGCCATCATGGCAAAGATAAAATAAATCAGTTATTAGAAATGAGTTATTGAAACTATTATGTTTAGAAATGTGTTGAAAAAATCTGCTCTCTTTTAAACAGAAATTGGGGGAAAAATAAACAGGGGGTCCAATAATTTTATGTGACCTTAAAATATTAATCTTTCATTCATTCATTCATTTTCCATCGGCTTAGTCTTTATTTCAGAGGTTGTTACAGTGGAATGAACCACCAACTATTGCAGCATATGTTTTACACAGCGGATGCCACCACCCAGTATTGGGAAACACACACACACACACATACACTACGGACAATTTAGCCTATACCCAATTCACCTACACATGTCTCTGAACCAGCGACCTTCTTGCTGTGAGGCAACAGTGCTAACCATTGTGCCATCGTGCCGCCCCCTTAATCTTACATTTTTTTGCCAAATGAAATTTACAAAATATAATGTGTTGAAATGTGATTCTCATAAAATATCAGGTGTATGCATCAAAGGCCCTCAGGCACAAAGTTTTGTTGATCTTCTAGACCATTTAGAGCAGATAAGCTGTAAATCATGCATGACTACCATCAGCAAACATACAGTGGCTTTTGTATCATTGCCTTATAGGATAATAAAGTCTACAATTACCTAGTGCTCTTAGTAACTGCTCGAGCAGCTCCATTATGAATGCAACAACACAACTTAAGGCTGTACACTAACGTCATCTTTTTTTGATTAACAAAGTCAGTCCAGTGTGATTGTTTTATGACCTAATAATGGTTGAAATATGAGCTCTTTAGATACAAGTAAAGAATTGGCCACAAAAGTGTTAATACCTGGTTTTAAAGAACCCCTATTAGGGGTCTTTGAAAATGACCTTCTATGCAGTGTAACAGCACTAAGTGAAAGAAAACATCCAGCTGAGGTTTAAATCTGAAAGTGCACTGTGTTTAAAACTACTAATTCTTTAACGAAATAGTCGACTCAGAGTCAAATAAATGAATTGTGTTGGGTTTGGACGCGTCTATGTCGATAGGGTACATCAAATATGTAGTACTGGATGCGGTAAAACATGAACGCGCCTTTCCCTTCAGGCACTAGTGGAGCGCGGGGGATCACGGGACTGATCATGATGCCAAGATGATGATCACTGACAAATGGAGATTCGGCTGTGGGGAATAAAGATATAAAGTTCATTTTCACAACAATTGTGAATGACAATTTTTCCTGTCATTTCTCTGATTTTTGATACAATAACCTACGCTGCATTTCGGTACTCGTCGGCTGTTTGGTAATAAAGGAAGGAGCAGCAGAGACTTTGACAGGGACTTTGGCAGTAGCTGTTACAGTTCATATGGACCAGTTCCTTCTTCTTCCGGATCATAACATGTACTGTATGTGTAATTAAAATTGTTGCCTCATTTTGTGTAGTTTGCAAAATGTGTATTTAATTGTGTGTTATAACTTTTAATCACCCCATGCGGATAGTAAGCACTTATCTATTATAGGTCAGTGCTTTTAATGTATCTCTCAGGTTAAATTTGTATGGGGCTGTTCACATATTGCATCCAAAACCATGTTGACAATGCACACGTGCTTCTTCCTTAATCGATTTAAATGTGTTTCTGAACTCGCAATCCTCTGCTGTTTGCCTTTACTATGGCCACCATCAGCTGTTCCTCATACATGCGCATACCTGCCAACATTTGTCTTTGAAAATCCGGGAGACCGGGGTGGTGGTGTTGGGGAGTGGTCGAGGAGGAGGGGCTGGAAAGTGGTGGAGTGGAGCAACAAGAAGGGGCGCCTGGATGTGTCTGTGTCCAGATGGTGTTACAGGGGGTACAGATTGTACCAAACACCTGAGGAGCAGAAGAAGGCGTTGACATTCTGGGAGTTTTCCGGGAGAAATGACAAACCGGGAGGTGGGTCTGAAATACGGGAGACTCCCGGGAAAAATGGGAGTGTTGGCAGGTATGCACATGCGGCGTGATTAATTTTCTAAATAAATAAAAATAAAAACTTTTGCCACTGTGTGGAATAATATTGAATATGTTTCGTTGTTATTACTTGAGGTTAGCTTTAGGAGTAGAGTAATATGCTGGTGTTTAACTGCATTGCTTTATTGCGTTCCTGCATTGGGCTCTCACATACTCTGTGTACCTTCCTAGCCATGGTGGGAGTTTCTCTCTGTCTCGCGTTGAACCCAGTCGACCAATCACAACAGGTTGGGTCATCGGGCCAATCACAGCAGATTAGCCTCACACAAAGGAGGGGTTTGGGAACAAATGAATCGCTCAACTAATGGGAGTCGTTGGGAAAATTAGGTAAAAATAAATGCATATTATAAGACAATGAAAGTGTTTTTTGACCTTGCATGCATATCAGCCTGATGTTGGAGACCCTCAAAACCAAAATATGACCTTTTATAATGTAAAATAGAGGCTCTTTAAGAACTAATCTGAGCAAGCACTAGTTAGCCAACAGACTTTTTGGATTCAAATGAAACCTTAAAACTATTTTTCACAACTTGAGTTTCTACATAACTATTATGAAATGTACTATTTGTAGTATTAAAGTACACACAATGATGAACTATAAACTGAAATGTTTGAGTACTTGAACATGCTAGTGCGTATATACAACAGTGTTGTTAAAACTGAAATGACAAAAATGCTCTATCATGAATGCCATGGTAATGTCACCTGGCAAAGAAACACCACATGCTCGCACACATACCGTTAGTCCACCATTTTTGCTTTTGTTTATAAAGTATTCACTCATTACTAGACTGAACACATACTTTGCATGTCTAAATGACTTTTTTGTCATTTGAAAACCATGTAAACTTAATAAAATCTTATGTAAACTTTATATAGTTATTTCAGTGTTTTAGTTCTCAGAAACAACATTGACAATTGTAGGCACTGACAATGTATTTGCCCGAAGGATAAGGTTTTTGTTGCTGGTTGTGTTCAGTTATGAAGCTGGTTTAACCAGTTGAGTAAGAGGCTTAATAAGGACAAAAGATGTCAACCCACCTGCCCCTTTTATTTTTTTTTTTGTAAACTCGATAATTAAGTAAACACGAGTTTCTATGGTTAACTGATGGATAATGGGAGAGAGGGATGTTAATGTAGGTGTGTTTGTGTGCTAAGGGCAGGGAGCGTGGGGGTGAATTCAGGGGTGGAGCTTTTCATGGTTTAAAACACTCAGCCTCTTTGGTTAGTCTTCACTCGCTTGCTCTCTTTTCCTTTCACTTGTTGCCCATTGTGAACACCAGAACCACCATGCCTATGTCAGGTAAGAGGCCAATTTTGTTGCTAAAACTGTTTTTCTGTCTGTTTAAATTGAGCTAATGCATCACACTGCAGCACTATTGCAGAATTGTTGCAGTTTAAATTAGATTACTTGCATGCTTGCTTTTTTCACCTTCTGATTGTGGTTTATTTATATGCATTAACTGATTATTAGAATAGTCCAACAGTTTGTGTGTCGGGAATAAAGAAGAGACAATGGTGTTAAATCAAATGACCACTTGCAAAATCCAGTAGATCTTTCTTTCTGTCTCTTGCTTTTGCCTTAATTAGTGGGTATGTTCTGTGTGATGGCTGTAACTGTTTTTTCATACTTGTAACAGTAGTTTTTATCCCTCCTTTTCTGAAAACTCCCATTCTTCCGACAGTTAAGTTCCACGCCTTCTCTCCGTCTTCCATCTCCTGCTGTAACTTCTTCCATGTTTTATGCAGTTGCTGGGCGTGGCATTTCATATTTAAATGTGTGTGTATGTGTGTGTGTGTGTGTGCGTGCATGCGTGCGTGCGTGCGTGTGTGTGTGTGGACCTTTGACATAATAATGTTTATTATTATTTATAACCTACTCATTGTGTTTCAAACTAATTTTGCAGATACCCAGACAGCAATGGCTATGCTCATTGGAACCTTCCACAAATACTCAGGAAAGGAGGGCGACAAATTCACTCTGTCCAAAGGCGAGCTGAAGGACCTGCTCAATGCAGAGCTGGGCGACATTATGGGGGTGAGAGACTGCACAATTTTTGTCATAGACTGACCAGCTGAAAAGTAATTTCTCATGTCATTATGACATTATTTAATATGCTTAATTTCTCATTTTTTCTTATACATTGTAGTTAATTATATAATATCATTTAAAAAAAATTAGTCTTTAGTATTACTTCCCATAATAAATATTATGGTAGACGTATCAGCACATCAATGTATTAATGACACGTTTTGTGTGTTGTGTTTGTTAAAGAAAACCGCAGACAAGGCAGCCTTGGACAAGATATTCAAGGATCTGGATGCAAATGCTGATGGCTCTGTGGACTTTCAGGAGTACATCACGTTGATCGCCTGTGTCACAATGCTTTGCAATGAGTTTTTCACAGATAAGAAATAAGTGTGTCCTTACAGAATGGATTTGTCTGTAAAGAAAAAAAAATGAATAAAGGTTTTTATTGTTTTGAATAATGTCTGTAGTGTTCTCATTGGTAAATATCCATTTGTAACCGAAGTTGAAATACACATAAAAGTGATACATGAATATATTAAATATGAATGTATTAAAACTATGCTTGTTCACATAAAAACGTTCTCCCAACAGACTCTGCAAACACAATTACTACTATCTAAAATACGCTTTCTGAAATCAAACCGGCATACAGTTGAAGTCAGAATTATTAGCCCCCCTTTGAATTTCTTTTACTTTTTTAAATATTTCCAAAATTATGTTTAACAGAGCAAGGAAATTTTCACAGTATGTCTGATAATGTTTTTTTCTTCTGGAAAAGGTCTTATTTGTTTTATTTCGGCTAGAATAAAAGCAGTTTTTAATTTTTTAAAAAACATTTTAAGGTCAAAATGATTAGCCCCTTTAAGCTAATTTCTTTTCCAATGGTCTACAGAACAAACCATCGTTATACAATAACTTGCCTAATTACCCTAACCTGCCTAGTTAACCTAATTAGTTAAGCCTTTAAATGTCACTTTAAGCTGTATAAAATTGTCTTGACAAATATCTAGTCAAATATTATTTACTGACATCATGGCGAAGATAAAATAAATCAGTCATTAGAAATGAGTTATTAAAACTGTTATGTTTGGAAATGTGTTGAAAAAAATCTTCTCTAAACAGAAACTGGGGAAAGAATTAACAGGGGGGCTAATAATTCAGGAAGCTAGTAACTCTGTCATCAACTGTATGTCTTTTCAAAACATGTTTGTACCTAAGAGGTCTTTATTGGTACCTTAAAGGTCCACATTAGTTCCTAAAGTTCAAGTGACAGCTTTTATACCTTTATTTTTTAAAGTGCATGCATTAGAAAGTGAGAGAGAGAGATGAGAGATGAGAGAGTATGTTTAAGAACATAACATCAGTTTACAGATCAAGTCAGACATCTGAAACAGTCAGCTTTTGCATATTATTCATCGCGCCAAGCCAACATTGACTGCTATGTGGTCTGCTGCTGTTGAGAACAGTGCCAGGAATGCTCATGTCTTCCCACTCCTCTTCCGGCCTCAGTAAAAAATGTAATTGTCACCCCCTGGATCGGAACTTCACTGCTGTAAACAATGCTAAGACGTTAGATCAGTGGTAACTGCTGTTCCGTCTTGTTTGATGTAGGGAAACAAACTGTTCTTGAGATCTGAAGACCGCACAAAGTTTGGAAGTCTGTACATGACAAGTTGGCGACTTCTGCATAGGCTTCTGTGTGTCTCAACATATACTGGCCACTCTGGGATTTTATTGATTCCACTTTGCTATAATACCACTAACCAGGGGCATTGGATAGGGGGTAATACTTGTGGTGAAAAACTGTCTGAAATTTTCAAAATGCATTGCTATTCTCTCTTGAATCACTTCTGATCGTTTCTAACAGCAGTGCTGTATGCGTTATAGCCATACCCTTCTTGCACTTTCTTACAATACAGATACAGATACCACTTGAACCTAAACATTAATAAAATTAGGAAAGGTTTAATTACTTACAAGAGTGTTCATAATGAGCTGTGTTTACATTAATCTTATTACATTAATGACACACAAACCCTTCTTTGTCAGCATTAAAGTGTTAATTTGCCTAAAGCGCCATCTGCTGTTAAAAACTAAGCTCTAGTTATAGTAGTTGATTTTTGGCCATCTGAAAATTCATTCATTTATTTTCATTTCGGCTTAGTCCCTTTATTAATCTGGGGTCGCCACAGCAGAATGAACTGCCAACTTATCCAGCATATGTTTTACGCAGCGGATGCCCTTCCAGCTGCAACCCATCTCTGGGAAACACCCATACACTCTCATTGACACACATACACAACGGACAATTTTAGCTTACCCAATTCACCTATACCACATGTCTTTGAACTTGTGGGGGAAACCGGAGCATCCGGAGGAAACCCACGCAAACGCGGGGAGAACATGCAAACTCCCCACAGAAATGCCAACTGACCCAGCCGAGGCTCGAATCAGCGATCTTCTTGCTGTGAGGCGACAGCATTACCTACTGCGCCACCGCGTCAACCCATCTAAAAATACACTGCCATAAGTAAGAATTAATTCGAAATAAAGTAAGTAAACATAAAACATGAGTGGGTGTTCGATGTGTTATGTTGTGAGGGCCCTCTTACCATTAGTTTACCGCATTAGTTTACTATTCATCCGTTACCCCTTCAGTATTTCGTTTCATTTGAAAACTTCCGTTTCATCCTGATGTTAGTTGTCGTGAAACAGAAGTTAAGATTGTATTTTATCCTCTATTGTGACATACATCCACTTGAAACAATAGGCCAGTAGCTACATGACTTCATTCTTTGGGTGGATTGTTGGAGGATGGGTGTTGAAAGAAAATAAGAAAAAGAAAAGAAGATTGACAAATGAATGAAGGCAGAGCAGAAACGAGACACGTCCTGATAGCCCCGCCCGAAAGCCATTCCATGTGACCTTAAAAACTATTAAAAATGAACTTGAATCCAAAAAAAATAAACTTGTTACATGTTATTTTTTTATCCTTTGTAATACAAATAAAAAGTTAATAATGTTTCAACTAAATTCTTTAAGTTATACACACTGATTTGAATCTCATTTAAGTTAAATTTACTCCAAATGTTAATTTAATTCAACTTAAAAATTCAAGGCAATCCTTTTTACACCGTGGTTATGTTCCATAACGATTATAATTTGCTCTGTTTTTATTTGTGTTTTTAATTGGCAGTTTGAAAACTATGTGCATTGCCGCCATCTGCTGGATTAAGCTGTGATCTCATAGGAATGCCAATTTAATATCGACAACAAAAAAGTCTAGATTCTTCTTGCAGGTTGGGGTTCTTTCAGAAATTCAATAACTGCTTTATGTGTAGATTCATGTGTTCCAAGCAGATTCAATAGATTGTTTAATGTCACAGAATTATTTGTTACCGTTCTAAGTTGTTTCTCTGTAGAGTATTGTCAACATGTCAGAGGTACATGCTTCACAGTTTCTGGTTCTCTACAATATGAGCACATTCCAGTCTGATGTTTACACATTATTTGTTGGCCACTATTAAATTCTGTACTGTAAGTCCTATTCACAATCCAGTGAACCAGGTTCTTCTGTTCTTTTAAACTATTACCTCCTTTTGAAATTCTTATAAATGTCTACCTTTCTCTTCTTTATCCCACTTTTTTATCATAGTTCATTAACACCATCTTTGATTATTGATTTCATTTTTGATTTGCTAAGTGAAACGTATTCTTGCTTGGTATGATTTAAGGCCTTCTTATTTCAATTTCCCCAGCAACTCATTGCAGTCCAAGAGAACTGTATCAAAACTTTTTGTTCATGTATTCCAAAAAAAAAAATAGCTGATGTGTTTTTATTTTTATCTAAATGACCCTGTCTGCATTTGGATTTTCCTCACTGAATGCTTATAGGGACCAACTAGAGACTGAACAAATGACAGTATTGTATGGTTTGACTTCCCCTACCCACTTTAGAGCCATTATAATGACCATCATCTCAGCAGAGAAAATGAAGAACTGGTCTGAGATCCTTTTTTTGTATTGTAACATCATATTTGTTTTACAGGCTGGTTTTACCAGTTGCGTCTGTATATATAGTGGCACTCTGCAATCATACATAATTCTTAAGTATTGTCGAACAGCTTGATAGACTCCTCTTGACTTTTCCAAAACAACCAAGGTGTGATTTAACTCAAGTTGATATTTTTGCTGCAAGAGCTTCTTTTATAGAAAATCAACTTTTGGAAGCTGTTTGGGTAGAAATGTGTGTCCAAAGTGATATTGGAGTGATATAAACACATCAAGTCATTTTAAATCGATTTTTGTGTCTTAGCAATGTGGCCATCCCCGCCCACTGATTTCGATTGACCAAAGACTATAGAATACACAAGTCATGCCACTCCTATCTTTTTGAATTGGGAAAAGTGTAAAGGTCAGTATGGTGAATGAAGCCCTGTCTACTAGTACAAGAGCTAATCATCGATCGATATATGGCGAATAAATCCCACCTTCTAGTACGGGAGCCAATTATCGATCGCTATAGACTGACGTCACTCTGGGGGAGGGGCTCGGACCAGAAGTGAGTTTCTGCAGATTTTGTGTGATTTGGATGTTTAGAAATGAAACTAAAGAGACAGTTGTTGTTTAATTTAAGTTAATTTTGGGAGAATTTGTTTCCCCATTCAGACAGAATGCCTGAGCCTATTGCCTGAGAGGTTTTTCATAGATGGCCGCCGAGTGAAATGACTTGCCTTAAAGAAGCTTTGGATTGACAGATGCGTATTAACACGTCTCAGTATTAATGCATATTATCATGTCTACAAGACAGGATTTGCAAAAAAATAGATTTTAAATTTTCAGCTGGGTATTATAGATGATTGGATTGGTATTTTGAGCTGAAATTTCACAGACACACTCTGGAGATGTACTTTACATATTGTAAAAAAGGGGCAAAACATGAGCCCTTTAAAGGTGCAGTATGTACGTTTTTAACATCGAGTGGTTGCACTAGGTATTGCACTACTGGTTCAAATCACATGCAAACGCAGGTTGCCAGGTTGATGACATCAACATTTGCCATACTACTGAAAGCAGCAGCAGACAGTTTACCTTAGATCTTGAAAATAAAATAAACCGTTTGAAATTGAACTTTAGAACTGTGACTATGTTAAAGAGGTTTTATATGTATTAATTAAATTATAAACCTTACCGTTTCATTGGAGTGCAGTAAGTACACTGTGCTTCTAAATTGCTGTATCTAAATTTCTGTCGTGTTTCGTCTGGTGCAAACAGCCAAATTGCACTGTAAATCACGAAGCATGTTGTTATGACACTGGGTTACAATGTAAACTGCTCACCTAATGTTTACGTTTGTAATGTTTATATTATTTGCTAATAAATAACCATGTGGAACTTTAAATCTGTGTCTTATTTCGGTGTCTGCTACTGTCCACCGGAGGTCGCATTTTGATGTCAGACACATACTTTGAGAGCCTTCCTGACTGGATGAATGAAATATGCTTTCCACCAAGGCAGCCCAGGGTGCTGAAATATAATTGGCTAAACTGGCATTGGGCGGGTTAAAGGGACCAAAACAAAGACAGACTTTCCAGCATCTAACACACATTTTCAAAGCAGAATATCTGACTGTAGCATTGTTTTTCAGATAAACAGGAATGTTCACTTAGCATGTTTCTTAAACATCTGCAAACATATTATGGTATTTTTATGCTTTAGAGGAGTCAAACACTTACATACAGCACCTTTAAAAATGCAGTAGTGCAATAGTGGTTGAACTGAGTATTGCAGCAGTTCATATTCAAAACATTTAGTTTTTTATTCACACAGCCCCTCTCTGATGACTCTACGCAAATGAAGATTGCCAAATTAACAATAACAACAGGCATGAGTGTGGCTGAAGATTGAGCCTTGCAATGTAAGCTTCTCAGCTAATGTTTACTTTTGTAATATTTATATTTTTTGCTAATTAAAAACCACCTCATATGGATTTTTTTAAACTCTGAATCCGTGTCTCATTTTGGAGGCTGCTACTGTCCTCCAGAAGTCGTATTTTCAGCTGCACCTGCATACATTCTTTAAGACTGAAATGAAATGAACTTTGTTTTCAACCAAGGAAACCTGAGATGCTGAAATATAACTAAGTAAACTGGCAGTGGGCTTGTTACACAGACCAAAACAAAGACATACACTCCTAGATGGAAACTTTTCAAAAGAGAATAACTGACTTTTTTTTCATACTATGGCATTTTTATGATTTAGAAGACTCAAAAACGTACATACGGCACTTTTATCTCCCATGTCTTCTCATGGATTTTGAAAGTGAGCTTTCTATCAAACCCTACCTTTATAGCCATGCCAAGCTGTCCATATAGCTTAAGGTCTATTGTGGGCTTTATACCTTATTCCACTAAAAGGTGAAATCTCCATTCAACTTACCATTTTTCATGCATTTTTTTGTGTGTGTCCTTGATGACTCTGCTCTACCCTGACCTCTAACCTTTTAGTTATCATTCTTTTCCTGACTTTAGATGTTAGGGCTATTGGTCTGTAGCATTTGACCTCTGTTTTCTGCTTTGCCACATTTCACTAAAGGTACTACTGAATTGTTTATTCAGTGGGCAACTTTCCTCACTGCCAAAATTTATTCTATATGACCAGGATTGCACTTTTACCAACATCAGAAGTTATACAGTCATTTTATACACATCCCATAGGTGAAATTTAAAACTATCATCTAATAGGCTCTCACCCACATTTTTTAACATTCATTTTCTATAATTATCTTTATTTTTTTAGATAAATAGATAGATAGCTTGAGATATTTGGTGAACTATATATCCGTACAAATGTTTTTGCAAGCATCTCAACTTTGACTTCATTGGTTACTGCTTCAGTGCTGCTACATCTTCAAATTGTTAAGAAGAAATCCCTTCTTATGCCTTTAATCTTTGGGATCATTGCCAATATTTCCTGAGCTTGCATTCATGTCCTGTACTACTTTAAAAGCCACTCCAGTATTTATTTATTTTTGCTTCTCCTGTAATTCTTTTGGTTTTAGCCTCTGCTCTTTTATGTTTCTTCTAAATACATATTTTGATTCCTTATCTTTGTCCAGATATGATAGTGGTCACTGCCGATTGTGTTATCACTTACTTCCCATGTAGGCAAGTACCTGCTAGTTCCTGTAATACAAAAGTATATCACAGCCAAGCCTCTTCTATCATTAAGACACACTAATTAATTACCATCCATAAACTCTTCTATGATACACTCATCTATTTTAGTACGTCTTCACAGTGCATGAAATCCCCATATATTATACATTTGGAATTTTCCACAAGGATTATAAAAGGTAATTATTCAGATTTTTTGTTTTGTTGACCCAAACCTCACCACAGTTAGTTATAACCATGTCAAACTCTCTTCTACTCCTGCTAGCGCTATAATTCATTCCATGCTGGATTAAGTTAACTACTACACCACCTATGGCAAGGATTATATCCTTCCTTGTTCACTGCTCTGTAGTAGTCATGCATTGTAAAGTCAAGTGAGGGTTTTAGCCAAGATTTGCAAGTATCTAAATGACAATTCTCACCCAGAAGAAGCAGTCCTCCTCCAAGCCAAAGTAGCATGCCGTTGTCCATGGGGCTAGTAACAAAGGTGGCAAAGAAGTTTGTCAACAATGTGTAGACATGGGTCATTGTTCCTCCTGCTGATTGGTTTTGTCTTTGGTCTGGTCTTCTGTCAGGCAATAACATATACAAGGCAGAAAATAGTGTGTAGTGTCCAGATCCACAGCTTTTGCCACTCATACATTTTCATAAAGGTCATTGTGCTGCACCTAATAGGAGATTTGCTGAAGATGGCAGTTGAAGTGTAGCTGAAGCTATTCGTTGCAAAGTAAGAATGAATAATAAATCCATAAGAAACATTCCCTTAAAGTCCCCTAATTTATATATGTGTTCATATATGGACATATTTTTGGATTTGCTCAAAGGCTAAGGTGCATTTTTTCTGACTGTTTACGTGTGGTTAGAGCCAGTTTAACCAGCTATTTAAGGACAGCATATGTGAAAATAAGTTTATTCATTTTCAAGTTTACCTATATCAAAAATAAGTTTTTTTGGCCAAGCTATGAGACCATGGCCGCGCACGGCACGCAGTATTTAGCCATTCATAGGGTTGTATGTGTTTGTTTCCATGATCCACGGGGTTTGTTGCATGTTTTTTCCCTCGCAATGCTGTCAGGGCTGATACAGCCAAGCCAACGCAATCTCACGGCAATTCATAACTTTTTGATTTAGTGGCTAATTTGTATAAATTCGTAGAATCTAAAGTCACACTGGACTTTACTCCCCATAGACTTCCATTTTTACGCACGCGAATGCGTCAGACCGGAAACGCAGGGTCATGCGTTGAGTTTCGCATGTTGCTGCAGTGCAAAGTTCAAGCTTGGTGAACTCTGACCTGCGAAATCGCATCACTTGACTGCGTGAGATCAATCCAGGATCAAAACATGACCTCTCTGAACTGAAATTTAAAACATGGAGCAATCGCTCGCTTTTTTTAATGTCTAATCATCTTGTTTAATCCCGCCCCTTTTCGCAGCGCCGTACGACAGAATTTTGCAAGCTCAAACTCTAGTGTGACCGCGGCTTAATTCGTACAAATTAGTACGATTTACTCATCACCCAATGATGGTTGGGGTTAGGGGTGGGGTTGGGAGCCACGCCTCCTTTTTAAAAATCGTACGAATTCGTACGAATTGGCCACTAATCTGACAAAACGTAAAATACTTACGTTTCCTCGTGAGATCAGGCTGGCCAAGCTGTTGGTTTGCAGCAAGCATTTTTGTTTGAAGAATTGAATAAGAATTGGCGAATGGCGGATTTTGTCTTTTATCAGTTGAATTTGCTACAGTTCGTATCGCCTATATATCCATGCTACTGTGTTCGCCTATGTTTAAAATCTTCAGAATTACTGACAGGGCTATTGAAATAGATAGGGCAAGAGACCTGCTGCACTGCTCCACTGTGTCTGCTTCAGACCCGGGGATTCGGGAGGAGATAAGTCCTCATTTATAATGTTTATATAAACATGATTATCTTTATAATGATATAACAGATTGTGGTTATGTGTATATAAAATTACGACTAAACAAATGTAGCAGGACATTAAATTACTTACTGGTTGTTGTTTTGCATTTTAACTTATTTAATTTTATAAAAATCATGGGTCTCCTCACGGTGTGTGTCTTATTTTGTGAGCCTACTGACAACAGTTGTTCGCTCCCCTCTTTTTCCCCTGCTCTGCCGGCCACGCTCACTCCTCACTCTGCTCGCAGCACTCCACGCCCACCATGAAGCAAAGAGGGGGGGGGGGGGGTCCATGGCCCTTTAATTGTTGAATTTTTCATATAAGAAGTCACAGGTGCATCATGTGACCGAGGTGGAGACACGAGAAGAGCAGAGCAAAGCAGATTGGAATGTGTTACATAAAGTGAGAGGTTAAATGAGGCTAGTCATCTTCTCTGCCTCTTTTTGTTTCTCTTTCTTCCTACCTATGCTCTGTAATTTTCCAGCTCTGTCTTTAACTCTGTTACTACTAGACTTGAAATAATAGTTCTCTCACACAGTTGGTTTGACAAAATTCTCGCCCTGTTTTCCTGTCCTCATTTACTGCTCAATCAGTATGTAGCTTAATAAGAAAGTTTATATGACCCCATTTAAAAAAAAAATAGAAAACTTGTTTGCGTTTTGGTCATTCATTTACATAACAACTGTTTTGGGGCCTGAAAATGGGAAAACCTTTTGCATTGTATTATGTGTTCAATAAGTAATATGCAAATTCTTGACAATCAAAACAGGAAAAAGATTGCATGTTTGTGCAGGCACGTAGTGTTTCAATATAACATTGCCTATACTTGCCTGGCACGCAAATCACACTGCTTTAAATGTTTTTGTGGATCAGTGTGAACAGAGAAAAAATTTAACAACATTATTTTCTGTTCACAGAACCATTTCAAAAATACATAAGATGTCAGGTATGCACACAGGTCTTTTTGTATTATTGTCTTTTAATATGGACAAGCAGGGTAGGTCAGAACATGTGAAAAATCATAAAAGATATGCATATAAGATATGTTAATACCTGGTCTTAAGGATTAAGTTTAATGTTTTATCGCAACTTGAGTTTCAATTAAACTTTCATGAGATCTGTTTTGCAGCATCAGGGAATGTACATATCAACAATGTACTGAAAATATAATTTGCATTATTAAAGAAGATTGTGTCTTGTCTTATTCACTAGAAAACATGAAAATGACTAAAAATGCTGCATTATATATGCCAGAGCAGTAGTTGGTGATGTAAATGCAAAGAAACACTACATGACTGTACACAAACTGTTGTGTAGTCTACAATCTTTTGAATTAGTTATCTTGTATTTACTCATCTCTAGGCCCACACGGAATCTGCGCGCGCAGATTTCCGCAGATTTTCTGCAGATTTTCCGCAGATTTCCGCAGATTTTTAGCCCATCATTAATTCAGTTTATTTACTTAAACTTAACTATTTACAGTTAATCTAATTGGATTTGCATTTTAAACATTAAATACAAGTTAAAAAGATATTATTTTTTCATTTAACATATTAAGGTTTTAGTTATGATACTCCCAAAATAATTCCGCAGAAATCTGCAGATTTTTCCCAAAATTCTCCGCAGAAATAGCAAAAAACGTCCGCAGATTCCGTCTGGCCCTGCTCATCTCTATAAACCATGGGCTCTCCAACCATGCACTTGAAGAGATTGCAACCTGCAGACACCCACCTAAAAAAAAACATGCCCATGTTTTTTGAAACCTTTGAAACTCATGTTTATAATGTTTCCATTTTCAGTTATCATGTAAATGAACTGCCAAAACTTATAATACTCAGTTTTTAGTTAAATCAGTGTCATGTAAACTTTACATTGGTCAACATCTAAATTGGTTCTCAAAAACACCCAGCTCACATTGACGGTTGGTGTAGGCGTTCACCATGGATTTGCCCAAAGGCTGAGGTCTAAACTTTTGTCTGTTTGTGTGTGGTTAGAGCTGGTTTAACCAGCTGAGTAAGAGACTTTACAAGGACAATCCTTATGAAAAATACATTTATTCCACCGTACTATTAGTAAAAAGTAAGTATACTTTTTGTCTAATACTACTCTAAAATGCACTTTAAGTACAGTACATCTTAGAAATATACTTAAAAGGGCATTTAAGTTCTTGACTTGTCACAATCCTTTGGCTGATTTATGTTTTATGCAGCAGATGCAACCCAGCACTGGAAAAACACTTTCATTCATTCATTCATTCATTCATTCATTCATTCATTCATTCATTCATTCATTCATTCATTCATTCATTCATTCATTCATTCATTCACTCACTGCAGTTTGTATGAGTCCTAGTGCCCCAGTAAAGTGAAGAGGACACTATACTGTCAGTATATACAAGTATATACTGTCTATATACAAGTATATACTGTCTATATTAAATTATAGTAATGCATAGCTCAAATGTTTGCTTGCAGTTGGAATGAAAAGCATAATTGTGTACTGCTTGTGCACTTAAAGCGTACTGTTACACTCATAGCACACATTAAAAGTACTTTTAAATATGAAATGAACCAATTTACTCCCAAATGGTATTCCATACTACATTTTTAAGCATATACTATACTATTTGCACATATATGTTAGTAAACTTTCTACATGAAGCACTTAAATATGTACTTCAACAATATTTAAATGCTTCATAAAATAAACTTAAAATAATACTTTTTATTTTAATATGGGAAGAGATGCCAACCCAACAGTTTTTGTGTGTGTGCAAAAGAAATAATGATGTAACAAAGAGTTTGTATGGTTTATAAAAATGTAGGTGTGTTTGTTTGTTTTGGGTTGAGAATGTTTGGGGTGAAGGAATTTGTGGGTGTGGCTTTTTTACTTTATAAAACACTCAACATCTCTCAACCTGTTCACTTAACCTGTTCTCTCATTGTTCAACTCGCTGTTCACTTGCTTGGTCTTTTTCCAGCCAGAAACATTATGTCAGGTAAGAGAATTTTGTTTTCTGTTTTCGGCAGCACTACCAGTGCATTTTAAGACTTTAAATTACTTACACACTTGCAGCTTTCACTTTTCGAATCTGATTTGATGGCTGATAATCTGATTTGATGGCTAACTTGTCATTTGTGAAAATGACTCCTCCAATTTCAATACCATTTCAATAAAATCTTAGAGTACTGGAGTATCTTGGAGTGTTTGATTTTAACAGTAGGTCTTTAAAAGAACAGCTCACCTAAAAGTGACAATTTACTCACAATTTATTTACTCTCCCTCAAGTGGTTCCAAACCTGTATGACTTTCATTATTCTGCTAAACACAAAATAAAATATTATGAAGAGAGCTGAAATCCAGTATTGACCATTCCATAATATTAAAAAACAAGTACTGTGGAGGGGCGGCACGGTGGCGTAGTGTGTAGCACAATTACAAGCACGAGAAAACAGCATTTAAAGCGATAGTTCACCCAAAAATGAAGATTTACTCTCTATTTACTCACACTCCAGTGGTTTCAATCTTTGATTAGTTTATTTCTTCCTAAAAGAGGATATTTTGAAGAAAGATAAAAACCTGTACTCATTGACTTGCATAGTAGTTGTTTTGGGTGACACAGTGGCGCTGTGGGTAGCACGATCGGTCAGTTGGCATTTCTGTGTGGAGTTTGCATGTTCTCCCTGTGTTTACGTGGGTTTTCCTCCGGGTCCAAAGACATGCAGTACAGGTGAATTGAATAAGCTAAATTGGCCATAGTGTATGTGAGTGTGTGCAAGAGGAAGGGCATCCGCTGCGTAAAACATGTGCTGGATAAGTTGGCGGTTCATTCTGCTGTGGCAACCCCAGATTAATAAAGGGACTAAGCCGAAAAGAAAACGAATGAATACTGTGGAATCAGTGGTTACCGTTTCCAGCTTTTTTTTCACAACATCTTCTGTGCTTAACAGAGGAAAGACAGTCCAACAGGTTTAGAACATGTGAATTGTGAGTAAATGATGACAGAATTTTCAGTTTTGAGTGAACGATTTCTTTAACTAGTATTAAATAGGTTTAAAAACACACTAGTCCTCAACACCAAAAAGGTCCAAAAGGTTATTTTCAATGACTATGATGACTATATGAAAATATAACTATATTAGCTTGCACTGGATGTGCTGGTTTAAGCCACGGTCTGCAGCCCTGCCATCTCTGCTACTCACAAATGGCCCGTTTCCACTGAGTGGTACAGTACGGTACGGTTCGGTTCAGTACGCTTTTATGGCCGTTTCCACCAGTCACTTTGTTTGGTTTATGTATGAGAGTAAAATGTAGATAGATAAAAGTATAGTACATTTGATGCTCTTTGGATGACATTGCTGTTTCTATAGCAGAAATCAAGTGCCATGCAAAATGTAACAAGCAATTGGATTACACATCACAACTGTGCTGGTGTGCCAAATCTCATTCCAGAATGTTAAATAGAAAGTAAACATTGCTTATATATTTCATACTCCGTCAAACAATAAAGTAACTAAAATATATATTTGATATAGATATTTACGCATTTACTCAAATACTGTAAATGACTGATGATAAAATAGAGTAGGTCTCGCTCTTTCTGTCCTAACTGTTTGTTGTGTTGGCCATCATGTGTTCATACTTGAAACAGTAGTTTTTATCCCTCCTGTTCTGAAAACTTCCAGCCTTTTAACAGTTAAGGTCCACATCTTCTCTCTTTTATTTCATCTCTTGCTGTAACTTAGTCCATGTTTTATGCAGTTGCTGGGCATGATATTCCATGCAGTATATGTGCACCTTTGAAATTTCCACTTCACTCTTAGAAATAAAGGTACGAGAGCTGTCACTGGGGCAGTACCTTTTCAAAAGATACATATTTGTATCCAAAGAGTCCACAGTGGTACCTCAAAGGTGCATATTAGTACCCAAATGTGCCTAAAAAGTACCATTATGGACCTTTCAGGTCTTACTGCCCCAGAGATAGCTCCTGTACCTTTATTTCTGAGAGTGTATGTTGTAAATAATACAAATCGATGATATCACTTTAGTTTTTGTAAAAAATTCACACCATTTACAACTGGCTTATTACCTGCCTATTATTAGGATATTAACTGTTTATTAGCACTTACTAAAGTAATGATGTTATTTTACATCATGCCCACATTGCCCAATACCTAAAACTGCTACCATACAAACTATTAATATCCAGAAAATTAGTACAGTGTTCAGCATATATAATTCCACCCCTCACAAATCTATTTTAAATTCATATTTTTAATAGGAAGCTATACAATATTATATTTGTGCATATACATTAGATTAGTCAGTACTGAAGCCAAATCTGGAGCTTATCAATATATAACAAAATAACGTACGATAAAGGTCCAAACACTAGTACAACCAAATGTATATGTTATAGAAAAATCTTCAATTTAAAAAAGAGAAAAAATCAAGAGAAGCAAAAAATTTGAAAAATTTTGTTGAAATTTTGTAGGTTGTTGTTGTTGTTATTATTATTATTAATATTTTCAATATTTTGCTTGAATTTAATTGGATTATCTTTCCATTTCTAAATATGTTTGGTGACTTATTTTAATAAATATATCTGTTTAACAAATCTGTTTTGTTTAAATGCACCACAATACATTGCCTATGTTCACTGAGAAATGAATAAAAATATTCATTTTCAAAATGGGGTGTACTCAATTATGCTGAGCACTGTAGTTTAATGAGCTATACATATGTGAAGTCTCAGCAACGATTTGACACATAAAACCACACACTTGCAGTGTAACAGTTTACTTTTCATTTGTCAGGATACAAAAAAAAAAAAAAAAAAACAAAGAACTATTTACACTTTTACAAGCTTCAGTTTAAATGTGGTTTGGAAGAACGGTCAAAAGACTGTCTACCATCAAGCCCCTTCCTTCTTTTTTACATTTTTTTTCCCGGTTGCTTACGCATACATATGACATATGACACTAGTTAACATATGAGATGCCATGTACGTAACACAATATCAAAAATTATACAAATCAAATGCTGTATCAAAAAACCATAATATCTCAATACAAATAATATAATATTATACAAAAATATTACAAATCTCTTTATGGCTCTAACAAATCCCTAATCATCAGATTCAAAACAGGACTAATGTGTTATCACTGTGAAAAAACTAATAATGTCAAAAGAATTGGCATAGAAGAAGATAGACTACGATGTTCATTTCTGCATCCTAAAACTCAACAATTAAAAAACCGTCAAGTCACTGACATTTGTCGCAAATCTCTAATGGTGGATGGCTGCTTCTCACTCTGGGCTGTTTATGCTAATGAAGGAGTGTCTGATTGTCACTAGTGGGTGGGGCGTTCCCCTTCTGATAACACGTACAAAGGGAGAATGTCACAGTGTTTCTCCAGACTGTTTTAAACAAGTGTGATTATAACAAATATATATAATTAATATTATTTATCACTAGAGGCTGGCTATATTCACACATTGTTGCCACACAACTGTCTTTAAAATTTTTGCATAGTAGGCCCCCTTTAAAATGTGACCAAATTTTTTCATTATATTTATTTATAGCATACTCATTTTGTTTGCACAATAATTTTGCAGCTATCCAGAAAGCAATGGTCGTGCTCATTGAAACCTTCCACAAATACTCAGGAAAGGAGGGTGACAAATATACCCTGTCCAAAGGCGAGCTGAAGGACCTGCTCAATGCAGAGCTGGGTGACATCTTTGGGGTGAGAGACTGCACAATTTTTGTCATAGACTGACCAGCAGAAAAATATTTTTTTATGCCATTGACATTTTTATTTAAAATTCTTAATTTAATGTTCTTTTTTTAACTAAATCTGATAATAACTATACTGTGAACTAAGACTAATATATCAGCACACCATTGTACTAAATACTAATTACACTTTTTGTGTGTGTCGTGTTTGATAAAGAAATCTACAGACAAGGCAGCTTTGGAAAAGATATTCAAGGATCTGGATGCAAATGCTGATGGCTCTGTGGACTTTCAGGAGTACGTCACGTTGATCGCCTGTATCACTATGATGTGCAATGAGTTTTTCAAAAAGGGAAAATAAGTGTGTCCTTACAGCATGGTTTTGTCTGTAATATTATTGTACTGAAAAAGGAATAAAGGTACACATAATAAATTGTGAATTAAAATTAAATGTGCACTGATTAATTCCTAGGAAATAAATATCACACCAAGCCTTAAGCAGCCTCACAGCTGTTAGCAAGAAAGAAGTATTCGTTATTGGACCAGTTAAGAGAAGTCAGACATATAAAGCTTTCCTAAAGCTCAGCCCATTGCGCAGCAGAATACAATACAGGTCACATACTATAACACACTATAACATTGACACAATATCAAGATACAAAAAATGACATCAAAAATTTTAATTATACACCCCCACTTAATGCGCGCACAACCCAACCAATATAAATATATTTATTTTTTTCCCCACATCTTTCGAGTGCCTTGGACTGATTTTTGCTGTTTGTTCTGTCTAATGTTAATTGGAACATTATTCCAATTGTTTATTCTTTACACAATCAACCCTTGAAGAAGCTCTAGTTTGTCTTATGTTATTGTCATGATAAAAATGCTAAGAAACACTTTTGTATTTATATAAGAAATATTCATAGATTTTTATCTGGATATCAGACAAAAAAATATATTTTTAATCAATATAATAAAACAATAGTCTGGATGCAGACTTGCATATGCACACTGGGACACAATCTTAGACATGCTAGCTCAGGCAGTCTGACAATCCAAGTAAATGTCTCCATCTTGTGGTCGCCCTCTTTGTTAAACCGATATTTTTGTCATGAAGAGAGAACTTTATCTCATTGAGATATTTAAGAGTGAATTAATTTTATTAACTTAGAATTCAATTCAATTCACCTTTATTTCTATAGCGCTTTTACAATGGATGTCAAAGCAGCTTCACATAGAAGATTGTAGTAAATTGAAACACTGTCAGTTCAGTTTTCAAGTGTTGAAGTTCAGTTTAGTTCAGTTTAGTGTGGTTTAATATTCACTGCTGAGAGTCCAAACACTGAAGAGCAAATCCATCGATGCGCAGGTCCACAAGTACTGAACCATGCAAGCCAGTGGCGACAGCGGTGAGGAAAAAACTTCACCAATTGGTGAAAGTGAAGGATTAAGAAACCAGGCTCAGGCACGACCATTTCACCTATGGCCAAACTTCTTGTGCAGAGCTGTGAGAGACACGGCCTGGGCCAGGATTATAGAAACCTCGGGAATAACAAGAAAAAAGACTAACATAAGCGCAGATCCCGTTCAAATTATAATGTCTTTTAGGAAGTGTTCCCGGCTCTGGTTGACTTAATTATGCAGACTAACAATCCTTTAGAGGATTTGGATTTCAACAGCATTTGTGTTTTATGTGTATGCTAATGCAAAGAGATGTGTCTTTAATCTATTTTTAAACTGACAGAGTGTGTCTGCTTCCCGAACTGTGCTAGGAAGGTTGTTCCGGAGTTTAGGTGCCAGATCTGAGAAAGATCTACCGCTTACAGTTGATTTTAATATTCTGGGAATAATCAATTGTCCAGAATTAATTGAGCATAGAGAACGTGATGGGCTATAATACACAAGGAGCTCCCTCAAATACTGGGGAGATAAGCCGTTCAGGGCTTTGTAGGTAGTCAATTTTTTAATTTTTACGACCTTTAATAGGGAGCTAATGCAATGATGAAAGAACTGGAAGAATATGATCATATTCATTTGTTCTAGAAAGCACTCTAGCAGCTGCATTTTGAACTAGCTGAAGTTTGTTAATTAAGCCAGCAGGGCAACCACCTAGTAACGCATTACAATAATCTAATCGAGAGGTCATGAAAGCATGAATAAGCTTTTCCGCATCAGACATTGATAGCATATGTCGAAGTTTGGCAACATTTTTAAGACGAAAAAATGCAGTTTTACAGATGTTTGAAATCTGGCCTTCAAATGACAGGTTGTCATCAAAAATAACCCCCAAATTTTGGACTGAAGATGAGGACTGAACTAAGAATCCATCAAGGGTTAGACAGTGCTCTAGGTTTTTGCATGTGAGGTTTTTGGGTCCAATAAGCAAGACCTCAGTTTTATCTGAATTTAATCATAAGAAGTTATTAGTCATCCAATTTTTTATATCAGCTAAATAATCTGTTAATTTCGTAAATTCATACAAGTTATCAGGTTGAGAGGAGATATAAAGTTGTGTATTATCAGCATTACAGTGGAAGCTAACTCCATGTTTTTTAATGATATCGCCTAGCGGTAGCATTTAGTGTGAAAAGTAAGGGACCAAGAACTGAGCCTTGTGGTAACCCACAGCGTACTTTTGATCTGTATGATGCCTCTTCATTAACTGATACAAATTAATAACGTTCAGATATATAAGACCTGAACCAGGCCAACGCAGTTCCTGTAATACCAACATAATTTTTAAGCCTATCAAGGAAAATATTATGATCGATTGTATCAAATGCAGCACTGAGGTCCAATAACACTAAGAGAAAAATACAACCACGATCGGACGACAGGAGGTACACATTTGTAACTTCTAGGAGTGCTGTTTATGTGCTATGAAATGCTCTGAATCCAGATTGAAATTTTTCATAAATATTGTTTCTTTGTAGGAAAGAACATAGTTGAGCAGATATGACTTTTTTAGAAAAGGCAGGTTTGAAATGGGTCTATAATTGACTAGTTCTTTGGGATCAAGCTGTGGTTTTTTAATAAGAGGCTTAATGACAGCTAGTTTAAAAGTTTTAGGAACGTATCCTAATGCTGTGTTCACACCAGACGCGGAAGAAGTGTCAAGCGTGAGTGATTTATATGTTAAGTCAATGCAAACAAATAGATACCCTGCGGCGCGATACGTGCGAATGGCGATGCGCGACTGAAGCGAATGGCGCGGCTCGAATTGAGCGTTTTAATTAATCTGAACTATTGCAGACCTTCGCGCCGCGTTAACCAATCAGGAGCTTGCTCTTGTGGGGGCATGATTGTGACGTAGCACCTGTTGTTGGTGTCCCGGGGAAAATCCTCCAGCCGCCACCAATAACAGTTCATCCAACTAGGCTCGGCTCAATCAGAAGCACCGCTGAAAGCCTCCGTCATCCAGGTTAAGCTTCTGGGGGAGTTCATGAGTTCACAGAGCTGGGTGCACATCTGAAAGCATCTAGTGGACTCAGACACTGCTCCAAACGTATCGACGCTGTTTTTCAGTTATTTTCTCAATAAAATCCATGTTAGCCATTTAGCAGCGAAGCTACAGTCACCGGGCAGACAGAAGCCCTGCCCATCACGCGAATCTGCGTCTGTTCTGAAGTGAATTTGACGCGCGAATGAAGCAGATTTTGATGCGCGAATGAAGCGAATAAACTAAAATGTTCACGCGTCTATTTACGTGCAAATAGCGAGATTTATCCGCGCGTTCCGCGTCTGGTGTGAACACAGCATAAGAGTAGGGATGAATTCCAAACGTTAAGAACAGGTTAAGAAACTTCTGAAAACAATTGTTTTAATAATTTGGTCGGTATCTAGCATAGATGTTGTTGATTTGGATGAATTTATCAGTTTAGACAGTTCTTCCTCACCTACTGTTGAAAAACTTTGAAGTTTATCCATTAACCGTCTACAGTGCTCTAATTGGGACGATGCTGTAGAAGGGAGATTGATGGTGCTTATTTTATCTCTGATAGGCTATCATCAATCTTGCATGTGAAAAAGTTCATAAAGTCATTACTGCTATGTTGAGAAATGCATGTTGATGCTTTATTTTTAGTTAGATTGGCTACTGTGTTATACGGAGACCCGGAGGGGACGTGATGGTGGAAAAAAAAACTGAGTGGGAGAAAAAAAAAATGGGTGGGAGAAAAAAAAAAACAGTGATAGGAAAATATATATTTTTTAAAAGTTTTTGCGTTCCCTCGCAAAAATGTTTTGCGAGGGAACGCAAAGATGTTTTGCGAGGGCACGCAAAGATGTTTAGCGAGGGAACGCAAAGATGTTTTGCGTTCCCTCGCAAAACTGTTTTTCCACAAACACTTCCTGTTCACTTCATACATGTAAACCCTCCCGTTTTTGCCTGGATTATCCCGTATTTTACAATTCTATCCTGCTATCATCACATTATTCATTATTTTCCCATCTTTCTCGTGTATTTTTAATCCTGAAAACACGCTGAAATGAATATAAAAATGTCTGCATTCACTTTCTTTCCATTAAAGCTGTGCGTCGATCATCACCCTTCATATGCAACCTCTGAATCAGCCAATGACTGGTATAAGCGCTGACTTACAGACGTGCTCCGTATGATAAACTGATCCCAGATCAGCTTCTGTACACGCCATCTAAAGAGGAGCGAAATTGCTGGGCATTTTGGTATATTCGGGTGTATGTTTAGACAAGACAAATACTCTTAAATTTGTAAACATGTCCGTACTGCGTGTTTTATTTTAAACACACCTATGACAAACTAATGCACAAACAGTTACGAAAGTAATGGAATACTTTCACTTTAGATCTGTGCATTATACAGTGACACCACTGTAATCAAATAAAAAACGAGAGATTAATTTGCTGCTCCTCACTTGTTTGATAACAGAGGTGTAACGTTGGTGTGTACTGATCTGGGATCAGTTTATCATACGGAGCGCTTCTGTCAGTCAGCGCTTATACCAGTCGTTGGCTCATATGCATTCGCTGATACTGAATGATATGATGATAGCAGGATAGAGTAGTAAAATACGGAATAATCCAGTCAAAAACGGGAGGGTTGACATGTATGAATTCATTGATGAATTCACTTAAGTGAACAGGAAGTGTTTGTGGAAAAACAGTTTTGCGAGGGAACGCAAAACATCTTTGCGAGGGAACGCAATCTTTGCGAGGGAACGCAAAAACTTTAAAAAATATATATTTTCCTATCACTGTTTTTTTTTTCTCCCACCCATTTTTTTTTTCTCCCACTCAGTTTTTTTCCACCATCACGTCCCTTCCGGGTCTCCGTAGTGTTAAACAGGACCCTAGGGTTGTGTTTATTTTCTTCTATTAGAGCTGAAAAATAAGCAGATCTGGCAGATATTAAATCTTTTCTAAAGTTAAGTGTACTTTCTTTCCAGGCCAGATGAAAAACCTCTAGTTTTGATTTCTTCCATCTACGTTTCATTTTCTGGGCTGCTTTCTTTAAAGCACGTGTGTGCTCATTGTGCCCTGACGTCAGATTTTTCCCCCTAATTTTTTTTGAAGTGTAACAAAGCATATGTCTAACATGCTAGAAAGGAAAGAATCAATAGTTTCAGTTGCAGTGTCAAGCTCTTCTAGGCTGCCTGGTGCTACGGAAATTAGAAAGATCAGGTAGGTTACTGACAAAGTCATATTTAATGCTAGCGGTGATCGCTCTACCATATTTATGAATAGAAGATGATTTTGTAGACCTATCAATGCACAGTAAACAAGAGATTAAATAGTGATCTGAAATGTCATCACTCTACTGCACAACTTCAACATTATCAATATCGATACCATGGGATAATATTAAGTCTAAGGTATGATTATGTTGATGAGTAGGCCCTGAGACATGCTGTTTCCCTCCAACAGAGGATTTAAAGCGTCTTTTTCATTATTTATATAAATATTAAAATCACCAACAATTAAAATTGTATCTGTGGCCAGAACTATTTCAGATAAGAAATCAGCAAATTCTTTTGTTAAGTCTGTATGGTGCCCTAGAGTCCTTTATACAGTTGCCAGTATAAATTTATATTGAAATGTATTGTTTAAATTGCACACTGAAATATACAATACTATTACTTCAAATGAATTACATTTGAAGTCAGATCACTGAGTAACACTAAAAAATATTACTGTATATTATGCCAACACCTCCACCTTTGCCTGGCTGGCCTGGTGTTTATAATGATATGCATCAGGTGAAGACTCGTTTAGGGGCATGTAATCATCAGGTTTTAGCCAGGTTTCTGTTAGACAAAGTGCATCTAGCTTTAGATCAGTTATCAAATCATTAACAAAAAGAGTTTTAGAGGAGAGTGATCTAATGTTCAATAATAAAGTTTTATCTTTTGATTGGCTTTATTTTTTATTTGACACATTTTATTTGAACATTCATATGTTTTTCCATTTCAGGTCACTCACTGTGTTTGTGCACTTGTTTAAACCAAACAGAATCCCATATCGGTTTTAAAGAGCATTCTTTGCACAGTTGCCTAAAAACTAGTTAAACTTTGTAGTTTTTGCTAATAGAATAAAATTTGTACATTAATTATGAGACAAAAAAATCTAATAAAATATTACACAGTGACGGCAACATAGTACTAATTACTCAACATGACGAAACATATAGAAATTGCTCCTGATTAAAAGAATAAAAAAACATAATACCTCCATACAAACCATTCCCACATAATTATTATTAGTTCTTTTTATTAATTTCTTGACTTACTAACTGACAGTAGAACTGCAAAGTTGCATTCAAGCATATAACATTCCCATAACAATCTTAATATGGTTGTCATTTGGTTCTCATTTGAAACATTCTACCAGAAACGTACATTTTCACTTATAAAAAATTTGACAGGGCCTGACCTTTAAGCTTGTCGTCCTCGAGAAATCATACAAAACAAGCATAAAATCATACAATTCAATGATAGAACGCATCCATGATCACTGTCAGCTTCTTCTCCATCAAATGATGTCACTTCCGAGTCATATAGCCTTAAAGGTGTATTGCACACATTTCATGTTAAATCTAATGCAAATGTGACAGGACTGACAGAAACTTGGGCACAATTGTAAATTTATTTCTATTATATTTTTGTAGTATTTATTTGTATAATTTATTTATAATTTCATGTTTCTAATCAGTTGATGTGACTGATAACAACTTAAATTTGTTATTTCTGAAGTTTTTTTTTTAAATAGCAGTTTTTAGCATAACAACTATTAAAGCTGTTGGCTCAATTGGGCTGAGCACAGGGACAATAACAGGGTTTGTACATTTGTAAAGTGTTTTTAATGAAGATAAAATCTGAGAACCAAATGAATGACATATTCCTTTACAGAACAACTCACAGAAATCAACCATCAGTCCATTTTAGAAATTGTTGGGATCAAATACTTTTTATTGACTGTATTTATGTTTTATTTCAGGGACAGATGATGTACAGTTCTGGTAGAATGTCCTATTTGGTTATTATTATTATTAATTATTTTTTTTGATAACCAAAATAAGAACATTCTGGGACGGTTTTCAAGCAAAATCGCTCCCAGAACATTACAGTTTGATTGTAACAACTTAAAGAGAACCTAAAGGAGAATGTAGCAATGTTCTTGAAAAGACAAGTCTTTTAAAATAAATTCTGATTCACAAAAACATATCGATCCATTAAAAAAAAAAATTTTTTTGTTGCATTAGGCATCGTTCAAAAGCTTAGACCCAGTGAGCTTTAAATATGGTTTCCATCACTTTTGGTAGACTAGTTCTTATCATGCCGATTTTTTGACACTTTTGGTTTGGTTTGAATTTGTTGGATCTAAATAAGAATATTCTGGGAATGTTGTCTGTAGATTTTTTTTTTGTTACCAAAAACTAAGGTTTGATAATTTTTTTTTTGTTGTAACAATATAAAGGCAACCTAAAAAAAGAATATAGAAACATTCCACTTGAAGCTACGTTGTATAAATATAATAATAATACAAAAACTTCTTCACTATAACCCGGTAGATAATAGAAAACTGGAACCTGGAGAAGAACAGTGACCACCGAGCCTGACGAGGACAGAGTCGTTTGGCATCTTTGAGATATTGTAAATTTTTGTGGTCTGTAATGACTTGAAAGGGGTGTTTTGCGCCCTCCAACCAATGTCGCCACTCCTCCAGGGCGAGCTTGATGGCGAGAAGCTCCCGATTGCCGATGTCGTAGTTCTGCTCCGCCGGGTTAAGCTTCCGGGAAAAATAGGCGCATGGATGGAGTAATTTAGGCGTCCCGTGGTGTTGGGATAGAATAGCTCCTACTCCAGTGGTGGATGCATCTACTTCAAGGATGAAAGGGAGGTCTGGGTCAGGGTGAGGAGTGGGGCTTGGGTAAACGGGAAGGCTGCGGCTGCTTCGGAAGACCAGACTAGTTTTTTGGGTTTATTTTTCAGGAGGTTAGTGAGTGGAGTGGTGACAAGGCTGTAGTTCCGGATGAAGCGCCGATAGAAATTCGCAAATCCAAGGAATCGTTGTAATTCTTTTATGGTTGTGGTTTCTGGCCAGGACACAACAGACTTGATCTTCCCCTCGTCCATACGAACACCTGTTTGCTCGATGATGTATCCTAGGAACTGGACAGATGTTTCATGGAAGGAGCATTTTTCAGCTTTCAGATACAATTGGTGTTTTCTTAGTGTTTGTAGGACCTCCGCAACATGGTGGCGATGTTCTACCTCACTCCTGGAGTAGATGAGGATATCATCTATATAAACAATGACAAAGCGATGCAGGAACTCCCGGAGGACTTCGTGAATAAAGTTCTGGAATACGGAGGGGGCGTTAACCAGACCATAGGGCATAACCAAGTACTCATAGTGTCCAGTAGGGGTCACAAAAGCGGTTTTCCACTCATCATTCGCACGTATTCTCACTATGTTGTATGCGCTGCGGAGGTCCAGCTTAGTAAAGATCGTGGCAGATCGTAATTGCTCCAGGGCTGCAGGGACGAGAGGAAGAGGATATCGGAACTTGATGGTACTTTGATTCAGGACTCTATAGTCTATACATGGTCGCAGCCCTCCACCCTTCTTGGCAACAAAGAAGAAACTGGATGCTGCGGGTGACGTGGAAGGACGAATATACCCCTGACTCAGAGCCTCTTGAATATACTCCATGGCTTTAGTCTCCGGAAGCGATAACGGGTAGATTCTCCCTTTGAGCAACGGAGCATCTGGAACTAGGTCGATAGCGCAGTCACATGGCCGATGCGGAGGTAGCTGGGAAGCTCTCTTGGGGCAAAAAACGTCCTTTTAAGAGGAGTAAATTTCAGGAATATGAACAGATTGTTTTTTAGACTGGACTTTCGATGGAAGTGACATAGACAGATATGGGTTTACGAGGCTGAAGAGGAAGATCGGGAAAACATTCTGGTGTGCATCCTTCACCCCATTTCTTGATCTCTCCTGTGCCCCAAGAGAGGATGGGATCATGCTTCACCAGCCACGGGCGCCCTAAGATGATGTCCATGGTGGCGCCCTCCAGAACCAAGAATTGGATTTTCTCCGTATGCAGCAGTCCTACTTGGAGTTGAATGGATTCACATCTACGATGGATACGGGCCTGAGAGTGACGTGCGTCGAGGCTTCGGTGCTGAGTTGAAGTTGGTGACAGAGGGCACGTGAGATGAAATTCCCAGCTGACCCGGAGTCGATAAGTGCGGTGGCTGTAACAGAGACAGAGTGAGTAGTTAACAGAACATTTGTAGTGAGCGGATGCATCTTTTCTATATCTGAACTGAACACACTCACCGAGGAACGTATGGGACGGAGTGGACAGTCCAGACGGACATGTCCACTAGCACTGCAGTACATGCACAGACCCCGGGTCAGCCTCCTCTGTCGCTCGGCGGTTGTAAGTCTACCCGACTCAATGATCATGGGTTCTGGTTCTGGAGGGGTTACTGACTCAGACGGACGGGGGAGTGCTTGTAGGATTGGCTCAGGGTCACGTTGGTAGCTTTTTAGACACTCAGAACATCGGAGAGAAAGTTGAATGAATTTTTCTAAGCCCATAGTGTCATCCAGTGCTGCGAGCTGTACCCTGAGCTTGGGTTCAAAGCCGAATGGTTTCGGCCCACCGGAGAGCAGGTCCAGATAGAAGGGAGATGACATAAGCGATCTTGGAGCGATCTGTGGGATATAAAGCAGGTTGCATGGTGAATACTAGGGAACATTGTAAAAGAAATCCATTGCACTCCTCCGCCCCGCCTGAGTAGGGTGCTGGTCGAGCCATGGGACTGGAAGAGGTGGTGGACGATGAAGAAGACGATGCGGAAGTGCTCGGGACTGGCGGTGCTTTCGGAAGTGGCGCTGATGGTAGTAGGATCCTCTTCAAAGTGTCCACCACCTCTTGGAAGTGATCGGGAGTGCTCATGTTGTCAACAGTTTTGGTTCGGGCTTCTGTTATAAAGCAGACGGACAGACTGGGTAAGTAAAAGATGTAACAGTTTATTTACGTTGAACACAAACGGGTGAGCAGACAGGGAGGATGAATGAGCTGGATGGTTAACTGTCCTTTTCCTTGGCAGAATGGAGGAGACACAACGGGGAAGATGGATAGCACACACCACTGACTGGATACACGGGAGACAGGAACAACTAGGGGTAAACAGAGACACGGTAAGTACAAGAATGCTAGTTCGTGAGTGTTAGCCAGGAGAGTGAACACTCAGAGTCCGCTTCGTATAAACGAGCCCGGACACTGAGTGAAGTGAGGTGTGTGCTTTTATAGTGAGCCAGGGGATTGGATGCAGCTGTGCGTGATTAAAACTCAGGTGATGGTACTCGCTGTGATTGAGTGCAGGAAGAGCCTGGCCAATCCGTGACAGTTACATTAAGTGTTCACATAAGTTCTGTTAATAATTACTTGTGTCATCCCAGAGACCTGTTCATCTTCAGAACACAAATTTTAGATTAAATGCTCGTAGTCCAGTCGTAGTCCAGATAAGGCACAAAAAAACATTATCAAAACATTCCATGTGACTTCAGTGGTTTGACTGAGAACATACCAAGCTCCAACAACACTTTAGTGAGGCAAAACAAAACAGTAAATACAAATTTGTTTGCGTATCTCTGCCGCATCAGATCAGGGTTTGTGTTTACTACGAGCAGTAAGCGCACACCCTATACGAGCAGTAAGCGCACACTCTGACCTGTTGTGGCAGAGGCAAACAAGTTATTTTTACAGTACTTTTGATGCACAAATGGGTTTTTGAGCTTTGTATGATTACAGTTGAACCACTGAAGATAGAAGCAATGTTTTGACAAAGTTTTTACTTCCTTTTCTGGACTTTGAACATCTTGGGACCCTTGCTGTACATGGAGAAAGAGAAAACTATAGCCTTATGGCAAATGAGTCAAATATCACATTGAAATCACCAAAACGAGCACAAACCAATGTTTAGTTTGGAGAGAGAGAGAGAGAGAGAGAGAAGGCAGGAAGAAAAAACATTTGCAAATTCTAAAAATAACTTTTCTCTGTGATTTAACCTTTATGACAAATGGACTGGACCATACTGTACACCGTAGTAGTCAGACATCCATACAAAAGCGGAGAGTTTGGTGTGGTGTAGCAGAACTGCAATAGACGTCTGTCCAGGTTGACACTGGTTTAGGCCATCGGTATGTCCTTGATGCCCTCAACTGGAGCTTCCAGAAAACCTGCAATAAATGAAATACTAGGTTACAACCAAGTTGGTATCTGCTATTATTATTATTATATATACAAAGTGAAATTCAAACATTTATTTTTAATTGAATCCAAACTTGTCCTGTTATATCGTCACATTCAATAATTTTGACTCATCCATCTGAATATTCCTACTTCCTACTTCTATCCCTATCATCCCTATCATCGCTGCTTGCAGCTTTAATTTATTTTTGCTTCTCCTGTAATTCTTTCGGAGTTAACCTCTGTTCTTTTATATTTCTTCTAAATACATATTTTGATTCCTTATCTTTGTCCAGATATGATAGTGGTCACTGCCGATTGTGTTATCACATACTTCTCATGTAGGCAAGTACCTGCTAGTTCCTGTAATACAAAAGTATATCATAGCGAAGCCTCTTCTATCATTAAGACACACTAATTAATTACCATCCATAAACTCTTCTGTAATACAATCATCTATTTTAGTACGTCTTCACAGTGCATGAAATCCCCATATATTATACATTTGGAATTTTCTACAAGGATTATAAAAGGTAATAATTATTCAGATTTTTTGTTTTGTTGACCCAAACCTCACCACAGTTAGTTATAACCACGTCAAACTCTCTTCTACTCCTGCTAGCGCTATAATTCATTCCATGCTGGATTAAGTTAACTACTACACCACCTATGGCAAGGATTGTATTCTTCCTTGTTCACTGCTCTGTAGTAGTCATGCATTGTAAAGTCAAGTGAGGGTTTTAGCCAAGATTTGCAAGTATCTAAATGACGATTCTCACCCAGAAGAAGCAGTCCTCCTCCAAGCCAAAGTAGCATGCCGTTGTCCATGGGGCTAGTAACAAAGGTGGCAAAGTAGTTTGTCAACAATGTGTAGACATGCGTCATTGTTCCTCCTGCTGATTGGTTTTGTCTTTGGTCTGGTCTTCTGTCAGGCAATAACATATACGTACAAGGCAGAAAATAGTGTGTAGTGTCCAGATCCACAGCTTTTGCCACTCATACATTTTCAAAAAAGTCATTGTGCTGCACCTAATAGGAGATTTGCTGAAGATGGCAGTTGAAGTGTAGCTGAAGCTATTCGTTGCAAAGTAAGAATGAATAATAAATCCATAAGAAACATTCCCTTAAAGTCCCCTAATTTATATATGTGTTCATATATGGCCATATTTTGGGATTTGCTCAAAGGCTAAGGTGCATTTTTTCTGACTGTTTACGTGTGGTTAGAGCCAGTTTAACCAGCTATTTAAGGACAGCATATGTGAAAATAAGTTTATTCATTTTCAAGTTTACCTATATCAAAAATAACTTTTTTGGCCAAGCTATGAGACCATGGCCGTGCACGGCACGCAGTATTTAGCCATTCATGAAGGGTTATATGTGTTTGTTTCCATGATCCACGGGGTTTGTTGCATTTTTTTTCCTCGCAATGCTGTCAGGGCTGATACAGCCAAGCCAACGCAATCTCACGGCAATTCATAACTTTTTGATTTAGTGGCTAATTCGTATGATCTAATTCGTACAAATTAGAACGATTTGCTCATCACCCAATGACGGTTGGGGTTAGGGGTGGGGTTAGGTGCCACGCCTCCTTTTTAAAAATCGTACATTTTCGTACGACTGAACTTGGCCATTAAACTGGCAAAACGTAAAATACTTACGTTTCCTCGAGAGATCAGGCTGGCCAAGCTGTTGGTTTGCAGCAAGCATTTTTGTTGGAAGAGTTGAATAAGAATTGGAGAATGGCGGACTTTGTCTTTTACCAGTTAAGTTTGCTGCATTTATCCATGCTACTGTGTTCGCCTATGTTTAAAATCCTCAGAATTACCAACAGGGCTATTGAAATAGATAGGGCAAGAGACCTGCTGCACTGCTCCATTGTGTCTGCATTCAGACACGGGGATTCGGGAGATAAGTCCTCATTTATAATGTTTATATAAACATGATTATCTTTATAATGATATAACAAATTGTGGTTATGTGTATATAAAATTACGAATAACAAATTTAGCAGGACATTAAATTACTTACTGGTTGTTGTTTTGCATTTTAACTTATTTAATTTTATTTAATCATGGGTCTCCTCACGGTGTGCGTCTTATTTTGTGAGCCAACTGACAACAGTTGTTTGCTTTCCTCTTTTTCCCCTGCTCTGCCGGCCATGCCCACTCCTGGAGACACGAGAAGAGCAGAGCAAAGCAGATTGGAATGTATCACATAAAGTGAGAGGTTAAATGAGGCTAGTCATCTTCTCTGCCTCTTTTTGTTTCTCTTTCTTCCTACCTATGCTCTGTAATTTTCCAGCTCTGTCTTTAACTCTGTTACTACTAGACTTGAAATACTAGTTATAGTAGTAATACTGGTTTCTCGCCCTGCTTTCCTGTCCTCATTTACTACTTCATCAGTATGTAGCTTAATAAGAAAGTTTATATGACCCCATTTTCAGTGGTGGAAAGAGTACTGAAAAATCATACTTAAGTAAAAGTACCATCACTTGCTTAAAAATGTAGTGCAAGTAGAGTAAAAGTATCTGTTGTAAATATTACTCAAAGTATGAGTAAAAATTAGCCCTTTTAAAAGTACTTAAGAGTAGTGAGTATTATGCTATAAAAAGCTAATCACCAATAACAAATCAAATGACGTTGATATTTGGTTGATTTTAGGTTGTGTTGGAAAGTGACCAAAATCCATCGTCGGTCCAACATCTTAAACCAACATCAATCCAATAAATTACTTATATTTAAAAAAAAGACCTCTCCTGATCTTTTTTATTAAACGCGCATGGAATTGATTAGATATTCTAACAGTATTAAAGGGGACCTATTATGCCCCTTTTCACAAGATGTAAAATAAGTTTCTGATGTCCCTAGAGTATGAATGTGAGGTTTCAGCTCAAAGTAGCCCACAAATTTTTTTTGAGCTACAAACGCCTATGTGCTCACATAGAGGTAGATTCAAAACGGTTATCTCTGTGATAAACTGAAAATGTCAAAAGAAGTGGCTCAGAAGTGCATCATAAAACACCACATTTATAATGCCTCTTAGTCGCTGAAATTATCTTTGGCCATATAGTACAGAAACTCTTAATAGCGGATGGCTGCTTCTCACTTAGGGCTGTCTGTGATTATTGCCACACAATAGCCCCTGTTTAATAATGATTGTTGGCTTAATGCAGATTTAATTGTTATACGATTAGATGGCGACAAGAGATTCTTTCGCAAGGACTTGTATTGACTGAAATAAAATAAGATTGTAAACAAAAACATTTTTTGTTCAAGATGCACTGAAAAAAAGGTCAGGTGACATCAGGTGACCAAAATTCAGTGTCTAGCCAGTGTCTAAGGACAACGTTATTTTAATCACCAATAACAACGTTAAATTACGTTGATATTTGGTTGATTTTAGGTTGTGTTGGAAAGTGACCAAAATCCAACGTTGATTCAACATCTTAAACCAACCTCATATTGACATCAAATACTGACATTTATTCGTCAAGTATGGCAACTAAAATCCAACATCTGATAGACGTCATAGTGGTAACATCCATACAACATCAAGCTGTAACATCATTAGACGTTGATATTTAGTTTTGATATTGATAATTGGATTTTAGGTTAGATGTTGGATAATGACGTCGGCCTGATGTTGAGTTTTGACGTCAAAACGATTTTCATTTCCAAACAAAGCACAACGCCCCCACGACGTTGTCAATCTGACATCATGTTGACGTCTTGTGCTTGCTGGGTGTTTACAGGTGCACCATACAGTAAACATCCGTCATCTCATCAGTGACATGCATCTAAACAGTCTCGGGGTCATTGTGTGTAAAGATTTTAAACATCTTCTTGGACACTTTTAATGCTTCCAAACAGTTTGCTGCAATTATAAATCACCCATGTCTTGAGGTAGTTCATTATGATGCGATTTACTTTCTGTGTGTGATTTGATTGGACAGGAACCACAGGACTGATTTTTCTAATCCCCATAGACAAGAAATAATAAAGTAGTGACTGCAGGTTGAAGGAAAGTACTGGAGTAAAAGTACCGATACTGCACTAAAAATGTACTCAAGTGAGAGTAAAAGCACACATTTTTAAAACTACTTAGTAAATTACAATTTCAGAGAAAAACTCAATTACTGTAATTTGAGAATTTGTAATTAGTTACTTTACACCACTGCCCATTTTAAAAAAAATTGAAAACTTGTTTGCGTTTTGGCCATTCATTTACATAACAACTGTTTTGGGGCCTGAAAATGGGAAAAACCTTTTGCATTGAATATGCAAATTCTTGACAACCAAAATAAGAAAAAGAATGCATGTTTGTGCAGGCACATAGTGTTTCAATATAACATTGCCTATACTTGCCTGGCACGCAAATCACACTGCTTTAAATCTTTTTGTGGATCAGTGTGAACAAAGACAATTTTTACAACATTATTTTCTGTTCACAGAACCATTTCAAAAATACATAAGATGTAGGTATGCACACAGGTCTTTTTGTATTATTGTCTTTTAATATGGACAAGCAGGGTATGTCAGAACCAGTGGTGTAGTCGGGGCTATACGCACGTATACTCAGTATGCCTACTTTTTTCCATGAGCTGTTTGGGTATTACGACTTCTGAGGATCAATAATTGCGTATACCCTCGGTATACTCACTTGTTTTTCTGATTAGACTTCCCTAATTTACGTGTATTTGCGTCCCCTTTAACTGTATACCAAATGTTTTTTTTTTTACTTGCATCTTATTTGTTGCAATCAGTGGATTTTTGTTTAATTTGCGGCATTCCCCGCCCCCTGACGACCGCAGCAGCTGTGAGAAAATTTCGAGAGTTTTTCGATAACGACAACGAGTCAACTAAATGATGTCTCGCTGAAACACTGAGGTAAAATTATTTTTAAAAAGCATGGGGATCGCTTTAGCCCCCTATATTTCTATTCAGTCCCTTGAAATGTTTTGCGATTTCCTCATGAACTGTACACTACTAAATGATCACCTTAGTCCCCTTTAAATTTGATATGAAACCGGCGGCAGACTTCCGCTCCTCCGTTTTCAACTCGTTTTTCTTTTAATCAGCAAACCACAGCTTTGC